>CAIGRF010078558.1:0-25906 GCA_903798235.1 Fraxinus ornus | reverse complement strand
CTATAAATCTATTTTAAATATTTACTAAATATTATTTTTAATTGATTAAAAATTAAAATAAGAAAAAACATTTTTACGCATATATCTTGCCTAAGCTCGTGTAGTCCATAACTCGACCTCCACGCATCGCCACTCATTACGCCTTTTAGAACCTTGGAATTTACACATCTTTATTTTGCACGTGTTGCTTTTATTAAGAGTAAAAATTAGTTTTATTTATTTATTTATTTTATCAAAGTATAAAAATAAAGCAATTGCATCTCTTAAAATATAGGCATACATGGTCCATTTATATCATAGTAGGGAAATTCTAACCACTTGTTGTGCCTTGGTGGAACCTAAAATCGCGTCGGACTGTTTTGAAACTTTATTGAAAAATAAAATAAAATTATATCTTTCACATTTTTAAGGATGCAAAAACAATGAGAATTTAGGATTAAGCTTCCCAACCTTTTATGAGGCATGTAATCGGCTCCTTAAATAGTAATGGCATAACAGTCAATTTAAAAAAAAAATGATTAAAATCAGATTTTAACATATTTTGAGAAAAGTTAATGAAATGTGTAATTGAAAAGTTGTGGATCTTATAAAATGTGTGGTTAAAATTAATTGTTGATTTTGACTAAAATCTTAATTAGATTTTTTAGTGGTACCAAGGGGCTAAAATAGGATTGAATATGTTTAGAAGTCAATACGAGATTTTATAAATGATTAGGATGTTAATTAGGGGTCAACATTTTTTCCTTGAACCAGTGGAATCGGACCGGAATCAAATAGAGTCGATCGATTCTATTCCGATTTCTCTACTAAAAGGGTCAATTTTGGAATTTTGAATCAAGAATCTACTTGTTCTCATTCGATTCTTGATAATTCTTTGAGAACCCAGATAATTTTATAAATACTTTATAAATTCGTAGCTTTAATGCAACCCTAATGGGAAAAAAAAATATTTTTAATTTAATCTTTCGTAAGAACTTAAATTTCCCGTTATTTCTAAAGTTGTTGACCATCAAGAATCAAAATCTTCTCCTTGAAGATTATTTAAGATAATTAGGTTATAAATATTACATGTATTTTTTGAATTTTCTTAAGAATTGATTTTCGATTCAAATTTTACGGTTTATGTTGTGTTTAATGGTTTATATCTTTTTCCACCTTCATTCAATTGATTTTGAGTCTTGAAGTGAACTTTAATTTAATTTTTTTTTTTTTTTTGTATTGTTAGGTTAAAAGAATACAAGTCATTTTAAATCTGTCATTTTTTAATCTTAGTTTCATATTTTATTTTTATAATTTTTCAATATAATTAATTGGATTGGACCAAATTCATTTTTAAAAAAATTATTTGTACTCAATGGCGGATGTACGGGGTACTACAGTACAGCCCATCCCCAACTGAATTCACCTTTGGAAAAAAAAAATGTTTAATATATATATATGTTCTTCATCAAAATTTGATAAATATTTCACTTTTTTTTTCACTTTTTTCACTTTATTTTCCACTCTTTTTTTTCCTTCTTTACACTTTCAAATTTCATTCGAACAAAATAAAACAACCCATTTCGTAACTGTAGGAAATCACACTCCTTTGAAGATTAACTATTATTGATAAGGCGTTTTAATATCAAATCAAAATACTAGAAAAAATTGTTTAAGCACAATGACGTTTGATTTTGCGGATTTATTATTCGTATATTTTACTGTAATTTATACTAAGACGGAAAAGCAATCTAATAATGCATATTGTTTCTCTTGCAGGATAGTGGAGTGTGCAGAGTTTGGAACAAAATTTCTGATTTTCAAGGAAAGGTAGGAAGTTTTAATCTTTTTCTTAAGATTTGAACTTTTGATTATAACAGGATCGTACTTGTTTTATAGCATTTCTTTTTTCTTTTGACTTATCTAAAATAAGCTATTGAAAATTTAGGCAAACGTTTAGTTTATTTGAAAATTGACAATAAATCCAAGCATTTTTATGGGAAAGTAAGAATTTTAANAATTGACAATAAATCCAAGCAAATTTATGGGAAAGTAAGAATTTTAAGATACGTAGAGGAACAGTTGAGAACAATGGCAAGAGAGTATTGTAATGTAAATGTGATATATAAGAAGTTAGAGACAAAAAGAGGAGTATATTCACGAGTTGTGTGTACAGAGATATTGCTTAGTGCTTTCTAAGATTCATAAATGTAATTTGCAAGAACCAAATTTGGTTAAATTTACAGCATAGTGATAAGGAGAATAATTTTAGTACCAGTCAGGTTCATCAGGAAAATGTTTGTTCATTGATCTCAGGTTTTTATGTGCCTCTCTTTGATAGGATTTTTGTCCTCCATGTACTGAATATAAGAGGATGAATAAGATTTTGTCATAGGCAAAAGAATATGGTAATGTCATGTTTTCATCTATTTAAGTCACGGAAGGTCACTTATTCGTAATAGCATGCAGTTATGAACATGTACTAAAAGTAAATGTTTTAAACCCTCTTTTATTATTTAGTATGGCACTAATAAGTTATTGCAATAAACCATTGTACTGATGAAGAAAGTGCATAATGCTCTCTATTGAAGGATAAAAAATTGTGGTCAATAAAACACTGATTCTTTTGCTGTGTTAATCCCAAAATTTGACGAAAGTATAATATATATTTTTGGCTTAACTATAATTGATAATATATGCATTCACCTAAACTATATGTCTTACTCATTCTCCTATTTTTCTTTTAGTTTTATGTTTGCCATTGTCAAAACAATCAATGTCTTGAAGGGGATTTCTGGAAGAGATCATGATTAGAGCCTCTTAATTTTGGGTGCTATGGTTGCATGAATATAGGAAAATTAGGTGTCCTCCATATGTTTTATATGAGTCTGGCTAAGATTTTTATCAACTTTTGTCCTTTGAGAAGTTTTTTTCCCCAAAAAACACGGTTTGTTCGCACGTGACATTTGGTACCCTACTCAATCAAAGTGTCTTTGTTAGACGACGTAAGGGCTCATATTATGTTCTTTAGTCTCTCCTAACTCTATTTTTGATATGAAATTGATGGCAACATAGGTTCTGAATGATTAATGCACGAGAAGGTACATTTGTACACAATCAAGAATTTTGAGAAGTTTTACAAAATATATATTTGGGAGTTTTATGTATTTTCTCTGGGAGAAGTATCCTAGCCGTGATTCAATCTTGTGTGTTATCCATATTTATAGGCAGGGGATGGAGAAAAAGAAAATGCAAGAGCATTCAGGTGATTATTATAGAAATTTCAAGTGAGAAAATAAGAGGTGTTGGATTAATGCATCCGAACATTTCAAACTGAATTGATACTCCTGTCTCTAGGGCTGTGGGCTAACACATCTGTATTAGCTTCATTCTGCATTTATTTTATACTATAACATGAAAGTATAACAATTCTTCATCTTTTCCATTCTGTTACATGGAAATATTATTCAAAATGATAGATGAACAGAGATTATATGTTCTGAAGTGGTCTATTCTATGAGAAAATAATGCAGGCCACTGATACAGTTAGCTGTTGGATGGATTTTGTCATTTTGAGTTACACGTTAATCTCTGCAGATTCCAACAATGTAGATGGATTGATCAGAACCAAACTTTTCAAGATATTGCTATTTGATACGAAGAAACAGGACATTGACTTTTCTGACACATGATTTGTACACTGATAAAGAGAGATGGAATCATGGTGATACAATCTCAGGTAAACACAGTTGTGAAATTAATTAAACATGTGAAAGACAAGGATAAAAATTAAACCTAAATTCAAACACAATGATAGGTGAAATTATGATTCATTCAGCATTCTTAGGATAGGAAGAGCAAAAGTTTGTCATTTGAGTGCATATCAATGAAATGTGAAATGGTTTATATATTATATGTACGGAAGTTATACGTAGTAAATACATGAGTTGGACATATGAACTATGTTGATCTTAAATTGGCATATGGTGGGACCTTCATTTCTAGATAGATAAACCTATTGTATTTCTGCATACCAGAAAATAGAAAAATGAGAAGATGTGTTACATAAACGCCAATTGTTAAAGAAATTATCATCTAGGTTGGCAGCATTAGATTGTTGGAACACTTAAAATGCACTTTGTTTTTGTCCCATCATTTCAAGAAAAAATTTCCGATAACTTTGCGTCCCTTTGTTCATGCTTGTTCTTGGACTGGCTTTACCCCTTGAGTTGTACCCTTCTAGGTTTTGAGGTTTGTAAATTTTCAGAAACTACCCCCTCTGGGAAATCCTTCTCCGTCCTCACATTTTCCCAATAAATCTGCATATACAAAATCATTTTTTTCTCCAACCAAGTCTTTTGCCCTCAATGACTCGTTTTCCCAATCTGTTTTGTATATCACTGTTAAAATTGAGAATGCACATGCCACTTGAGCCGCTAAAAGTCCATAAGAAAGGCCAGAAAACCCCATTTTCCAGATGAAGGCCAAAGCTATTGCCACAGGTGTTCCTATCAAGTAAAAAGAGTAGAAATTAATGCCTGCCCCGACACTTGGTCTAGCACTCCCTCGGAGCACCCCGCAACAAGTGGTTTGTGGACAATTGGCAAGCTCACAAAGTCCAATAATTGGCAGAACAGCCACTGTTAGCTCAAGAACTTCACTATCATCAGTGAAGACACTACCCCATGCTCTTCCCCCTAAGGTAGTCAATAGAAAACCAACTATTGACGTTGAAAAGGCTAGTGCTATAGTTACTAAAGTTGCCAAACGGGCCTTATCAGGTCTCCCAGCTCCGAGTTCATTGCCTACTCTTGTTGAAATTGATGCGCTGAGTGCTGAAGGCAATGTGTACATGAGAGATGTGGTTTGTATTACTATAGCTGCTGTTGCAAGTGTAACATGAGGTTTGTCGAGGTAACCTGCTAGAAGTGTCATGAACTCATACCACCACCATTCTAAACAAACAGCCAGACAACTAGGGATCGCTAGTCGAAGTAGCATGCCCCATTCCTCTCCTAATGAAGTGGAGTCATGCTGTTTTGAACTTGGTATTAGGAGGTTAGTCAAAGGCTCATTGCTCTCATGGGAATAGAGAATATAGCTCAGAAGGAAGAACAAGGTGTTAAGATTGGCAATAAATGTGGCAATTGCAATTCCCTGGATACCAAGACGAAGGCTGAAAGTTAAGAAGATTGTGATGGGAAAATGCAGCAGTGTTGCCAGCAAAGTGCACCAAAGCAATGGCCATGTTGTCCCTTTACTTCGTAGGTAGATACGTAGAGGATGAAGTAGGCTATTGACAATAAGATCGGGGACTGCAAACCGGGTGTAGAGACTTGCAATATGTCCTACCTGTGGTTCTTGATGGAGCCATAGCATGAGAGGCTCAAGGTCAATCCATAAAACTCCAACGGGTATAGATGCAAATAGTAACAAAACGGTTGTTCTTTGGAGAGTCTGGGACACCATGGCTAAGTTTCTGGATCCAAAAGCTTGGCTACAAAGTGGTTCCATCCCCATGGAAAGGCCGTAAAGTACAGAGTAACCTGTGATGTTGGTGAAGCCAATGGCCAATGCACCACCTGCCAGTTCCAAGCTTCCTAGCCTTCCCATGCACACTACTGAAATCATGTTTTTCAAGTAGCTTAATAAGCCCATAGCCAATATAGGAAAACCTATATCTAATATTTTCTTCAGCTCCTCGACTACCTAGCAATGTGCCGTAAAGGAAAAAAGAGTCAGAATACTCAATAAGTACATCGTATGTTTTAACTGGAGTTTTTTAGAATTTTTTGTTCTTACCTCTATTGTGGTCCAGTGCTTTTGGGTTTGACTTGTAGCCATCCTTTTCCTTTTCCCCTGTTGTTTGCTTGTGTTGTGATAATAGAGATGAACCAATACCTTACATAACCTTTTCTTGCAAATACTCCAAATGCGTGCTGACACTAACACGAGAGAAATAGGGAGAGGGAGAAAATATGGTGATGTTATAAGCAAGCATGGAAGGGTTTTTATAGGGGATGAGGGTGGTAGGTTTTTCAGTTTTTTCTCTTTTATTGATTGGACAGCTATTATAATTAAAAAATAGGAAACTGGAGAGTAGAGGTTTGTAAATGAGGCACAATAAAAGGAGTCCTTTAATTATAGTTTGTCATTTTCCAAATATATGAGAACATATCTACTCTCTCCACTGAAAATCATACAAAAGTGTTATATTACCTAAATTTATATCAATTTTTCACATGAGAAGTTTCATATATAAATAAATAAATATGTCTGTGTGTAAGTGTGTATATGTGTTATTTTTCAGTTTCTCCTTTTCAATGAGCACATTTTACTATTCATTTTTTTTTTCTCTCTTGTTAAGAGCTCAACCTCCTAATTTTCAAACTATTCTCAGATTTTCTGATGAAGACAAATAAAACTTTTACTCTCCATAAATGCGAAGCTCCTAGATCATATCTCACTTCGCTTGAAGGGTTGAAAAATAACTTTTTGTCGTTGTATAACATTAATTACTCTAATGTATTTGGATTAAATTTAGTATTGTTTTCAGGACCTTGCATTTATTGCTCTCCCACAATCCTGTTTTCGCAGCTTATGTTATCCTTAAAAATGACTAAACTACTTTAGATAAGTGAAGGATTGCAATGAAAAGGCTAAGATTTGATTATTGGATTTCTTTAATGCTTGTTTATCAAGTTAATGATGGGAAGAAAATTCTATGGCGGGAGGGCTCTGATTCAGGTCTATGTCCCCTTCAAGTTTCTGTTTTAGACTAAGCAAAAGCCCTCCATTCTGTACTTACCTGAAAATCCTGCAGTCTATCAAAGATTCTGTGGAAAAACCTTCTTTTTTCTATAGTACCACATTCCTTGTCCAGAAAAGTTAATACAACGAACCTTCTTTCACTATCGTAGTGTATATTTTCTTCTTTTTTTGAGTTAGGTATAATTTTTTTTTTCTTTTTCTGCGGGCAAGGTGTGCGTGTGTCCTTTGTAAAACTATTTTACATATGCTGAGTTGGGCTATTTTTGAATTAATGTTTGTGAGTTGTTCATATTTAATTGTTATTTCTATATAGGATAACGCAAGTTGATTTTGTCTATAATTTGTGTAACACTGTGTATTTGTCACGTCATTTCTTTTTCTTAACTCTTTATGCATCTGGTTGAAAATGTTTGAAGCTATCTTAAAAATTTCTATTTCTCATGTTAAATCTATTAGAAGTTTAGATGAGGTGGATTAATATGGTAACAGTGCCGACACAAGTCTTTTTAATATCGCACTATCATCTTCTACGAGTAACACCCACTCCATCGTCCACCAAGGAGGGGCCGGGAGTTTATGCTAACGGGCTTGATTAGAACTTGCACTATCGAAGATAATAATCTTGTCACACTTGTATGAAACCATGCATGTGCTTATAGTTGTACCTAAATGAATGATAAATAAACTCTTATACATAATTATTAGGACCACTCTCATAATCTAGTAGACAAATTGCATTTCAAGCATCATCTTTCCCTTTTGCTTCTTTCAATTCAAAGATGGGATATTATACCTTCCCACTCAAAACAATTTGTGCATGTAAAGTGCCACACGGTTGTTTAGTAGAGAAGAGAACATGGTCCACATATATGTTGTTGTGTACAAAAGAGTTTTCCTTTGTATTTGTCTCGAAGTCTGTGGGCATTGTATCAAAGAAACCAAAAGAACCGACAGGCTTCATTTTATTCACATAACTGATGGTAAGAGAACTACTTATCTCCATGAGGCCACCTCATATGTCTATTTGTTGGGGGCATAGTTGGAAATTTGAAATTTGGACAAGGCTCTACTTTCTCGAGAAATGATATATGTTAATGTGAGAGGATGTAAAATGAAGGACGAGTATAAATTTTAAAGATAGGTCGATCTTTTGGAAGAAAGTAGAAAAGGAAGCCAAGTGGGATAGAGCGAGCAAGTGCTAGCTCTACCACATAGATACCGTCGAAGCATACCTGCCTTGTTTGCATCTTTCATGATGTGTTTTACCAACTCAAGTAGCTTAGCTATCCTAGTTGTGGCGTACTTATTTCTAATAGGAGATACTACTTTAGATCTAGGTACGAACTAAAATTTATTCACATCTATGCTATAAATTTTATAGTTTATACGCATTTTAGTATAACAGAAACAAGTGGCGAAAAAAGATTTATGAAATATAACTCAGGAATTTACTTGAAATAAGACTTTTGTTATTGTTTTTATAGATTATGACGAAATAATACATATTTGAGAAGTCGAACGGTCGAAAACTTTGATGTCTGATATTTTTGCACTAACCTCATTAGTGTTGATGGATGATACCATCTATTTGAAAGCTTAAGCGACTAAAACACAACTTGCACAAAGTTGGCATTGAATTTTTTGCCCCCACATGCAATTTGCTTAGTGTCTTTTCTTGACAAGCAAAAGATGAAGGATAAGACTATTTGTACATCCAAATGTGTACACTTTGGTTGACACTTCTTATGTGGCAAAAATCTAACCATTGATTGAAAAATATATTTTTAAAATCAATGTGTCCAAATTTATCAATACAAGAGTGTAGACCAAAGTGTACATATAATATGGCTGTGTTCAAAGGTTTAAGAACAAATTAACAACCATAGAATGTATATATCGTTAAAAAATTTAATACATTAAAAGATATTTTGTGGATCTCAATTAATTAATATTGTTTGTAGGGCCAAAGCTTGACATATCTTACTAGACTTAGCACTTGTTTCTATGTTGTGAGTGCATAGTCAAAAATGCTCTCATTAATTCTAATCCTATTAACATCGTAGTTGACACTTGATTAAAATAAATTATTGATTTTTTCTTTTTAACAAATTAAACTTTTAGATGAAATTTTTTTTGAGTTTAAATCTTCTTATTACCTATTTATGAAATTATGTTGTGTTAAAAAATAATTAAATTCGATGTGCGCTTGAATGAATTTGTTGAAGATTGACGAACATGTTTTTCTCTATACTAGTTCAAAATAACTATCTTCTACTATGCGTGGGAGCATGTATAGTGGTGCAAATCTCCTATTGCTAGATTGTCCACAATATTTGGTCTCATTTTCCCATGGGAAATGTCAAAACAAAGAAACAAAAGAAAAGCAAATACGTAAGGGGAGACATATCCACGAAGTCTAAACAAAAAGGATATAAAATTGACCATTTATTTTATTTTATATTATATTCTTTTGTTTTCCTTTTTGGTGGGTGCTTCTTCTAGGGGTGCACATAGTTTAGGTATGGGAAAATATGTCACAAGACAATTGTAGTGGAAAATCACACCTTAGGCTTCTACATTGAAAAAGTAACAAATTTAAGCAAAATGTCCAATTGTTGGTAGAGAATGATTTCAATGTTACTTTATTGAATGAAGAATTTAAGACCGTAAAGTACTTTTCTTATGCGACTTTGAGTTAATTATTTGAAAATCTTGAAAATATGTTTGATTTTTACTTCTTATTCAAGGAAAAATTGAGTAAACCTTTCTTTAGCGAAAGTGAGTGAGTTTGACCAGCATCATTAGTTTGTAGGTACCATATAGGTACATAAATGTACCCAACAAGTCGAGCTTGAGCTAATTTAAACTAGATACGGAGTCGATCCTACATAGTCTTTATTTAATATAGAACTCAAAATCATTAATGAACTGTTGAGTCTGCTCTATGCCAAGATCAATTTTTCTTAGAAGTTCTTGTACGCATTGTTTGTTGAGTGAATTGTCCAAATAGTCACTGAATTTTACGCCATGCTTCCATGGGGTCACTGAACTTTCATAATCACCTAAGTCATCACTGAACTTTGCAAAAGGTTTCCACGAAATCACCGAACTTTAAAAATCGTCACATTCATTACTAAACTTTGCAAAAGGTTTCTACGGGATCACTAAACTTTGCAAAATGTTTTCTAGGAGATCACTGAATTAGTGACCCCTGAAAAACCTTTTGCAAAATTCAGTGATGAATGTGGTGATTTTTAAAGTTCAGTGACTTCGTAGAAATCTTTTGCAAAGTTTAGTGATGATTTGAGTGATTTTGAAAGTTCGGACCTCTTGAAAGCATGACGTAAAATTCAGTGACTATTTGGGCAATTCACTCAAATAATGTGCATTGTCTTGTCATAAGTCAATAAGAAAAACATTCATTCACCTAGTGGAAATTCACTAGTATTATTGGCTCGATGTAGAGCCGACTGAAGGCCCCACTTACTTAGCATCCAAGTTTTAGGAATTTTCACTCAAAAAAAATTGAGGGTAACTAGTAATAAACATTTCCAACTTTTTATGTCATTTGCAAATTCATCCTCAACAATTGTTTTGGAGTTTGGTGTCTTCGGTGATGGAGAAATTAGCTTCATTCATGTAAATGGACGATTTTCATTCTTTCTTCTGTTAGTCAATCCAATTGACTAGCATATTCAAAAAATAAAAGAGAAAAATAGTCATTTCATTATTTTTAATTAACATATTGGAAAGAAAACTTTAATAAAACAAAAAAACAAGAAGATAGGCAACAAGTTGGCCGGGCGATTAGGTTTATTGCCACGAGTTGGATTCTAAACAAACTTTCTCGTTTGGTGAAACTCTGATACCATAAAAAGTTTAGTAATTGTGAAGATTAACTCAACAACACCCCAATTCTAGAAATTCTAATTTTATAAGTATTCATGAAAATATATTTCGAATTAAAATCACAGTAAATGTACGGTTCGTTAACAAATAATAAAGTGGACTTTTTGAGTCCGAGTATTGTCCCACGAAGATTGGTTAGTTCAATTCCTATTATCTTGACCTTAACCGAAACTAGAATATAATGACGTTTTGTTATGATGAAATTATAACTAAAACAATGCTAAGTATGTGAGTAAAATAGATTTAACTAAATTAAATGCAAACGGAGTTAAATTTAAATGTAAGTTGGAGTTTTCGAATATAGAATGTATGTACTAGGATCACGAATCCCTATTTAATAGTCTTTTATAAACCTAGTTCTTCACCTCGACACACGATGAAAATATTGAAGAATGAATGCTCCTAAATTATTTAACAATCTCTCTCGAGTAAAGTTAAACATATTTCAAGATGCGACCCGACTATATTTCTATGACGGATGCGAATATACAAGAATGCATGCGTTTTTATGAGCACTTAAAGATTCACATAGGGATAACGATATATTTATATCCCCTATCGGACACTGTGATGATTTATACCGCATCAAACCTATTTCTCTTCTTTCGAATGCATGAAATATGCCACCAAACTCACACAATTACGTATACAATAATTATGGAGAAAAGAATTTTATATAAGTAATTCAAGTATCCAAACGTGTTTTTGATGTCAAGAATTGTAAAACTGAAAATTAAGAATCATATTACATAGTTCATCTAACTTAGTACATAATTAAAATAGTCTAGCATGGTAGAATGAAGAAAATCAGAAAAATAAATGAAGAACGACATTACCAATTCGATTCTTGATTTTAATCTTCGAGTCGTAATGTTTCTCTTCTTGTTTTTGCCTATTTTTTTCTCTCAAAACCTTTATGAATATCCTCATCTAAGTTCTGGACGGCTCTAAAGTTTAAATACGCGACCATGATATTGTTTGCATAAGTCTTTCAACCGAACAAGGAAACCATAAATTCGCGTAAAAAAAACTAACCATGCGATCGCATAGTTATATGGCATGCAACCGTATAGTTATATTGAAAGTGGCCCTGAAATTTGCTGAAACCACCTATGCGACCGTATAGGATTTACGTTATGCAACCACATAGCTTAATCATCTTCCAAAATGTGGCAATTTGGTCCTTGAACTTCGTTTCGCCAATCTCGACCTCTTTTCCCACTTCCTCTTCGAACAATACTTCATTCCCTAGCTAAATTCGACCTAACCATCTCCATATGTTCAATTCCTCTTCCAGGTCATCTTTCAATTATTTGCATCTTGGTTTTGAACTTTTGTTTTCTTTCGTTTTACTCCTGTTTTCGCTTTGTTTCTCATAATTTCCACTACATTCATCACATTGTCCTGCAAAACACAATTTCGTAAAATTAAGCTGTTTTTCAACATATTTATCAACAATTGTCCATGTTCGTGGCACGGAATAAGTGTGTAAAAGTACTTATCAACTCTCCCAAACTTAAACTATTGTTTGTCTTCAAATAAATTGTAACTTAATTCCACATACAACATAGTTTAACAACTCGCCGTGTCTCAAGATTGGAATTTAGCAATAAACAAAATGAACAACTACAACAGTGTAGAATCAAATCAATCTCCACCCGTTACATATATACTTGACGTGTGTGCGTATGTTTGAAAATTGATGCCAACATATTAAGATCATGATTAGCTCAAAACTTGACTCATAGTAGTCAAGTATTTCATTACTTCGCTCGAAAGATACACACACCCCAAACTTATGATTTTCACTCATTTTTATTTTTTCCAGGGGTATATATCTAGTTGAACGTTTTCAATTATATTCCTTATACTTTCTTAGGTTGGATAGGTATTACTATTACAAGTTCTCATTTCAACAAGTCAAGATTCTCCTCTATTTTTCAACCTTTAAAACTAAACTAAGTTACTTGCCTCTCAATAAAGGTATAGTTTCATAATATCTTCTCATTTGCTTTCTATATAATCCATGCAACAAGTTTTAAGCTGATGACTCCCAAGTCAGATTACCATAGGGCATCAGGTTTTCAATTACCCTACATGCTTAATTACTTGAGTTATACAGACTCGAAAAGATGCTATTATTTACTCAAAAATTAGTGCAATGCCTATTTTCTTTTAGACATCTAGTTTCTAAAACTAACATCTAACTTAAAACCACTCATCCTCATCTCGTTGGTTTTAGACAATCCACATAAGTTAGTATCATGCACGGAATCTCTACTCATCTTAATGTTCCCTTGTAACAACTCAACCATCTCCAAACTTCCATACAATCGGATTATAGATTCATACGATAAAGGTTATTCGGGTTTATATACTATGTTCAACTATTTTCTAAATAATGAACAAACTTGGGTAATGTGCATAGAAAATGTCAAGTTTTACACTAACAAGCTTTGATTAATCTAATAGTTCACTATTTTTCATTATTCACAATTCATACGTATTCAAATATTTAACATCATAGCCAACAGAGCTATCAAACACACACAAGCACACAAAACTCCAATCTAATGCTAGAAAACAAACAAATAGAAACCGAAAGTAACTAAATGAAACTACAAAATTTAAAATATTTTTTTATATATATATACATATATATATTTGTAGACAATCACATAAATCTGCAGTAAAATATCACTAATGCCATCCCCAAACTTATGTCAAACATTGTCCTCAATGTTATGATGAATAACACCAGACAATATGAAAGAGTGCATAACAATCAAGACAAATTACAATAAGATAAAGATAAAGAGGCTCAGAACACTCCCCTGATCAATATGGAGGTGGTGGGTGAAAATCGGAATCGGATGCGCCATCAGCCGATGTAGGTGGGAGTCGTGCGAAAATTTATCTCATCAATTCAGATTGTTGTGCAAGCTCGGCCTGCATGCCCTGAATGTGGAGAGATTGATCTCGAACCTTAGACTCGATGTTACCCTGGCGGTCCCAAGTGTTGAATCTCATCAACTTTGCATACATAGTTCAGGATCCCAACCTCTCATCTCGTAGCTGAAGACTCCCGACTGGTGCTAGAAGCGAAGTTCGTAGTGTGAAACATGTCATTCCTCACCGTCTGGAGATCTATGCCCATAGCCTACTAAAGAGCTTTGATATCTCTGCTATAACCGGTCATGGTAGCGAAATTTTGTCTCAACAACTGTGTATCAACATCTAGAGGTGCCAGTGGTGGGGTGCCTCAGGCAACTCGACATCTTCAGCCTCCAGATCATGTACAGCCTGCTGTTGCCTCAAGTGTGCCCTCACTTGCTTCTCTCTATGTTTTGCCCTAGCTTGATCCTAACCCTCAAAGGTAGTCTGTTTAATGAAGGGGCTAGGTTTCTCGGGAAGCTCCCCGAATGGGATAGTAACGCCGGCTCTCTTGCAAATGCAACTAATTAGACTTGAAAAAAATATAAGAGAACGGTGTGAATATGATCATAAATGAAGGTTGCTAAATCAATCTTCCATCTTCTCACCAAGTGATAAGAGTAAATCGGTCGTTGGATCTGTAAACGTGGTCCTATGTGAGGTGTGTTCAATGTTGTGGCAAATAAACAACCAAAGAATAGCTATTGACGGTGTAAACTCAATCTGATGCCACGTAGAAGTTTGTAATGACCAAGCATCCTCACACCTAAGTAGAACTCCCCCGACCGTGCTCAAATGGAAATCATCGGGAATAGGAGTAATGTTATCCCAAGTCAACTGATAGTAGTCATGTACGACATCGGGTGTAAATTGGTGGGTAGGAAATTGCATTGGAATGGACCAAATGGTTGGTTAGCATCTATCAAACTCGTTTTGAGATCTACTCTTATAAACTTTGAGAGCAATAACATTGCCATGCAATGATTATTGGGAAAAATTCATAAATCCCACTTTAAGTTTACCCTATTTCAAAAATAAGAAAACAACTTTCACATTTCAAAAATCAGATTTTTGACCTATACATACACATGTATATAAATATTTATNACCGCAAATGTACGGTTCGTTAACAAGTAATAAAGTGGACTTTTTGAGTCCGAGTATTGTTCCACGAAGATTGGTTAGTTCAATTCCTATTACCTTGACCTTAACCGAAACTAGAATATAATGACGTTTTGTTATGATGAAATTATAACTAAAACAATGCTAAGTATGTGAGTAAAATAGATTTAACTAAATTAAATGCAAACGGAGTTAAATTTAAATGTAAGTTGGAGTTTTCGAATATAGAATGTATGTACTAGGATCACGAATCCCTATTTAATAGTCTTTTATAAACCTAGTTCTTCACCTCGACACACGATGAAAATATTGAAGAATCAATGCTCCTAAATTATTTAATAATCTCTCTCGAGTAAAGTTAAACATATTTCAAGATGCGACCCGACTATATTTCTATGACGGATGCGAATATACAAGAATGCATGCGTTTTTATGAGCACTTAAAGATTCATATAGGGATAGCGATATATTTATATCCCCTATCGGACACTGTGATGATTTATACCGCATCGAACCTATTTCTCTTCTTTCGAATGCATGAAATATGCCACCAAACTCACACAATTACGTATACAATAATTATGGAGAAAAGAATTTTATATAAGTAATTCAAGTATCCAAACGTGTTTTTGATGTCAAGAATTGTAAAACTGAAAATTAAGAATCATATTATATAGTTCATCTAACCTTAGTACATAATTAAACTAGTCTAGCATGGTAGAATGAAGAAAATCAGAAAAATAAATGAAGAACGACATTACCAATTCGATTCTTGATTTTAATCTTCGAGTAGTAATGTTTCTCTTCTTGCCTTTGCCTATTTTTTTTTTCTCTCAAAACCTTTGTGAATATAGGATTTACGTTATGCGACCACATAGCTTAATCATCTTCCAAAATGTGGCAATTTGGTCCTTGAACTTCGTTTCGCCAATCTCGACCTCTTTTCCCACTTCCTCTTTGAACAATACTTCATTCCCTAGCTAAATTCGACCTAACCATCTCCATATGTTCAATTCCTCTTCCAGGCCATCTTTCGATTATTTGCATCTTGGTTTTGAACTTTTGTTTTCTTTCGTTTTACTCCTGTTTTCGCTTTGTTTCTCATAATTTCCACCACATTCATCACATTGTCCTGCAAAACACAATTTCGTAAAATTAAGCTATTTTTCAACATATTTATCAACAATTGTTCATGTTCCTGGCACGGAATAAGTGTGTAAAAGTACTTATCAACTCTCCCAAACTTGACCTATTGTTTGTCTTCAAATAAAATTGTAACTTAATTCCACATACAACATAGTTTAACAACCCGCCGTGTCTCAAGATTGGAATTTAGCAATAAACAAAATGAACAACTACAACAGTGTAGAATCAAATCAATCTCCACATGTTACATATATACTTGACGTGTGTGCGTGTGTGTGAAAATTCATGCCAACATATTAAGATCATGATTAGCTCAAAACTTGACTCATAGTAGTCAAGTATTTCATTACTTCGCTCGAAAGATGCACACATCCCAAACTTATGATTTTCACTCATTTTTATTTTTCCCAGGGGTATATATCTAGTTGAACGTTTTCAATTCTATTCCTTATACTTTCTTGGTTGGATAGGTATTACTATTACAAATTCTCATTTCAACAAGTCAAGATTCTCCTCTACTTTCAACCTTTAAAACTAAACTAAGTTACTTGCCTCTCAATAAAGGTATAGTTTCATAATATCTTCTCATTTGCTTTCTATATAATCCATGCAACAAGTTTTAAGCTGATGACTCCCAAGTCAGATTACCATAGGGCATCAGGTTTTCAATTACCCTACATGCTTAATTACTTGAGTTATACAGACTCGAAAAGATGCTATTATTTACTCAAAAATTAGTGCAATGCCTATTTTCTTTTAGACATCTAGTTTCTAAAACTAACATCTAACTTAAAACCACTCATCCTCATCTCGTTGGTTTTAGACAATCCACATAAGTTAGTATCATGCACGGAATCTCTACTCATCTTAATGTTCCCTTGTAACAACTCAACCATCTCCAAACTTCCATACAATCGGATTATAGATTCATACGATAAAGGTTATTCGGGTTTATATACTATGTTCAACTATTTTCTAAATAATGAACAAACTTGGGTAATGTGCATAGAAAATGTCAAGTTTTACACTAACAAGCTTTGATTAATCTAATAGTTCACTATTTTTCATTATTCACAATTCATACGTATTCAAATATTTAACATCATAGCCAACAGAGCTATCAAACACACACAAGCACACAAAACTCCAATCTAATGCTAGAAAACAAACAAATAGAAACCGAAAGTAACTAAATGAAACTACAAAATTTAAAATATTTTTTTATATATATATACATATATATATTTGTAGACAATCACATAAATCTGCAGTAAAATATCACTAATGCCATCCCCAAACTTATGTCAAACATTGTCCTCAATGTTATGATGAATAACACTAGGCAATATGAAAGAGTGCATAACAATCAAGACAAATTACAATAAGATAAAGATAAAGAGCCTCAGAACACTCCCCTGATCAATATGGAGGTGGTGGGTGGAAATAGGAATCGGATGCGCCATCAGCTGATGTAGGTGGGAGTCGTACGAAAATTTGTCTCATCAATTCAGATTGTTGTGCAAGCTCGGCCTGCTTGCCCTGAATGTGGAGAGATTGATCTCGAACCTTAGACTCGATGTTACCCTGGTGGTCCTAAGTGTTGAATCTCATCAACTTTGCATATATAGTTCAGGATCCCAACCTCTTATCTCGCAGCTGAAGACTCCCGACTGGTGGTAGAAGCGAAGTTCCTGGTGTGAAACATGTCATTCCTCACCGTCTGGAGATCCATGCCCATAGCCTACTAAAGAGCTTTGATATCTCTGCTATAACCGGTCATGGTAGTGAAAATTTGTCTCAACAACTGTGTATCAACATCTAGAGGTGCCAGTGGTGGGGTGCCTCAGGCAACTCGGCGTCCTCAGCCTCCAGATCATGTACA
Organism: Fraxinus ornus; assembly: GCA_903798235.1. Classification (NCBI taxonomy): domain Eukaryota; kingdom Viridiplantae; phylum Streptophyta; class Magnoliopsida; order Lamiales; family Oleaceae; genus Fraxinus; species Fraxinus ornus. The sequence goes on along the minus strand of CAIGRF010078558.1, from coordinate 8,163 downwards.
GCCTGCTGTTGCCTCAAGTGTGCCCTCACTTGCTTCTCTCTATGTTTTGCCCTAGCTTGATCCTAACCCTCAAAGATAGTCTGTTTAATGAAGGGGCTAGGTTTCTCGGGAAGCTCCCCGAATGGGATTGTAACACCGGCTCTCTTGCAAATGCAACTAATTAGACTTGAAAAAAAAAATAAGAGAACGGTGTGAATATGATCATAAATGAAGGTTGCTAAATCAATCTTCCATCTTCTCACCAAGTGATAAGAGTAAATCGGTCGTTGGATCGGTAAACGTGGTCCTATGTGAGGTGTGTTCAATGTTGTGGTAAATAAACAACCAAAGAATAGCTATTGACAGTGTAAACTCAATCTGATGCCACGTAGAAGTTTGTAATGGCCAAGCATCCTCACACCTAAGTTGAACTCCCCCGACCGTGCTCAAATGGAAATCACCGGGAATAGGAGTAATGTTATCCCAAGTCAACTGATAGTAGTCATGTACGACATCGAGTGTAAATTGGTGGGTAGGAAATTGCATTGGAATGGACCAAATGGTTGGTTGGCTTCTATCAAACTCGTTTTGAGATCTACTCTTATAAACTTTGAGACCAATAACATTGCCATGCAATGATTATTTTGGGCTTAGCCCATTTTTAATATCTAGCCCATACCCAAACACAGCCCAGTCCAAATTCAAACCCACATCAAAATATGAGCCCATCAATGTATACAGTTACACTAATAAAAAATGAACAATTGATAATGATTCCATATATATTCACAAGCCCTCGTGCTCTGACTTCATTCGAACTCTACCAATCTTTTGTACGAGAAAACGTGCATAACTGCTCTTGCCTATTTCCGAACCCTAGATCCCCCTCCTTGTCAATTCACGGTATATTTTCGAAATCTCCTTCATATTCTTTTCTTTTTTCAACTTATTAATTAAGGGTGTATTTGGAGTTTATTTACAGATGGTGTCGGACGCGAGCAAGAAGAAGGTCGCGCAGAAGAAGGCGGCTGCGGCGGCCAAGAGAGGTGGCAAGGCAGCGGTGGCGTCTTCCTCCTCAGCGAAGACGGCTGAGAATGGAAGTAAAGTTGATAATTTGGCGAACGAGGTCGAAGCGCTTCTGATATCCGATCGGACATGTACTGGAGTTTTGTGCTCGCATCCTCTTTCCAGAGATATTCGGGTTAGTTTTCAGATCCAATCTTAGCTTTGGTTCTTTTTTTTAAAAAAAAAAAAATTTAGAATTTTTTTTGTAATACATTAAATTTTACGGGAAAATTAGTTGATGTTTCAGATCTGGTCTTTATATAAATTTACATATTCATTAGTTAAGTGTTTATATTCTATTTTGTGTTAGTTTGTGGAAATTATTACGTATTGATAATCCTGCGCATCCTTTAAGTATCCCGTAGAATTGGAATTTGAGTTATCACTTGGGGGGTGTGTGTGTATTGATCTGTTTCGTTTCTCATGTCTATTATCTTGTTTTAAAGTTTCAAACAGAGCCAATGTTTTGGAATGCTCACATGACAAGCAAAGTTATCTTTTGCAGCTTAACTTTTTGCATCAGCCTCTTGGCTGTTTGTAACTTGTAAATTTATATTGTCTATGTTATTATTTTATTAACTGGAAAAGCAATGGATTGTAATAGTAGAAACGTGTGTATTTGACGTCTGGAAAAAAAGTTATTGATAAATATCTAATTTTTGTAAAATATTGAGTAATTCATGTTTATCATGTCTTAAAAGGATCTGGAACTTAACTTCTATGAAGGTAACACGGGATTTATAATTGTCTAACTGTCTTAAACCATGCACAGCATATAACTCCTCCTTAGATCATTTTTCAGGGGTGAAAATCACTTTTAACTTATGGCTTCTAGTGTGAACATATATGATGCCTCTGGTATGTCCAATATCTCCTACGTCGTTGGGATATATGAATAGGAAGTAATTTTGTGTATTAAATATTGTGTCACTGTAACTGTTATAGATTATCCCTACTGTTGGTTTTATGGTTAAAATGATGACATCTTGATTTATCCAAGGTTTGTGCTTTTTGCAGATTGAATCTCTGTCGCTCACTTTTCATGGCCATGATCTCATTGTTGATTCTGAACTAGAACTTAATTACGGCAGGTGTGTTTTGAATTCTCAACTCCAGGATGTTGTGCTGTATTATGTCTTTAAATCTCCATAGTCTATTTTTGACACACCTTATTTTCAGACGATATGGTTTACTTGGGCTAAATGGATGTGGGAAGTCTACTCTTCTTTCTGCAATTGGGTGCAGAGAACTTCCCATTCCAGAGCACATGGATATTTTTCATCTTACTCGGGAGATCGAAGCTTCTGACATGTCATCTCTTGAGGCTGTCATAAGTTGTGATGTAGAAAGGTTGAAATTGGAGAAAGAAGTTGAAGCCTAGGCAGGACAGGTATGNAAAGAATGATAGTGCTCTAGAAATGGAAGCATTTCGGGAAGTGCGTATTTAGCATTTATTTTGGTTTTAGGATGATGGTGGTGGTGAACAACTTGATCGCATTTATGAACGTTTGGATGCATTAGATGCATCAACTGCCGAGAAGCGTGCTGCTGAGATCTTATATGGTCTTGGATTCAACAAGAAGATGCAAGCAAAGAAAACACGAGATTTTTCTGGTGGCTGGAGAATGAGGATTGCTCTAGCAAGGGCACTATTCATGAACCCCACCATATTGTTGCTCGATGAACCCACAAATCATCTTGGTAAGCTTGCTGAGTCAATACAGATTTCTTTGATGCATCAACAACATATATATTTATTGCCATGAGTTAAAATGTTTGTTTATATTGGGGGATTTGTGGTTCAGAATATCATCAGATTGCTTTGGGATATAGATAAATGCATATTTATTGCAATGAGTAAAGAGTTTGTCTATATTGGTGGATTTGCGGTTCTGTATATCATAATGTGGATGTCACTTGGTTTTAGAATTTGAAATATCTGATAAAATGGTTGATTTTGTGATTGCTATGGGCATGACTGTTATGAAACCCAACTATTTTGTTGCTGGGTTACTCACTTTTGATGAACCCAAAAATCTTATTGGTAAGCCTTTTGAGTTGTAAAATTTTCCAACCATTGTGGACAGCATTGACGGATATCTATAGTTGATTAATTTTTTTTATATAAATTACATAGTGGATTACATGTAAATGTATTATCTTTTCTTTTTATATTGAACCTAGTTGATTTATTTATCGCATAATCTTATTAATATCTTAAATGTCGTGTTATTCTCTCATATAGGGGTTGTTTGAAGAAGTTATTGATAAAAGTTTTAGCTGATTTTGATAAAAGTCTATGTAATATGTGGTTAAAAAACTGATAATGTCATTAAAATTGAGTTTCACCAGTTGAAAAGTTGATATTATAGAGAAATTTTATCAAAGAACGCACAAATCCTCATGCAATAATGATCAATGCCCCAGACATTTTAACAATCTATTATTCTTGAAGTATTGCTGTTGACACTTGACAAGAATCTTGTCTCCATTGCAGACTTAGAGGCTTGTGTCTGGTTGGAGGAAACATTGAAGAAATTCGAACGAATTCTGGTAGTGGTTTCACATTCCCAGGATTTTTTGAATGGAGTCTGTACTAATATCATTCATATGCAAAATAAGTCATTGAAGATCTACACTGGTAATTATGACCAATATGTTCAAACACGTTCTGAACTCGAAGAGAACCAGATGAAACAGTACAAGTGGGAGCAGGAGCAGATATCGTCTATGAAGGAATATATTGCACGTTTTGGACATGGATCTGCCAAACTAGCTCGTCAAGCACAGAGCAAAGAGAAAACTCTGGCAAAGATGGAGCGTGGTGGGCTCACAGAGAGAGTGGTCAGGGACAAGGTTCTGGTTTTCCGATTTGTTGATGTGGGGAAGCTCCCTCCTCCCGTTCTTCAATTTGTGGAAGTAACTTTTGGCTACACTCCTGATAATCTCATCTACAAGAATCTTGATTTTGGTGTAGACCTTGATTCTAGAGTTGCACTGGTAGGACCCAATGGGGCTGGGAAGAGTACGCTACTGAAGCTGATGACGGGTGATTTAGCTCCTCTTGATGGAATGGTGAGGCGTCACAACCACTTGAGGATTGCTCAATTCCATCAGCACTTGACTGAGAAACTTGATGTGGAATTGTCTGCTCTACAGTTCATGATAAAGGAGTACCCTGGTAATGAGGAAGAGAAGATGCGGTCAGCTGTTGGGAGGTTTGGGCTTACTGGTAAAGCTCAAGTGATGCCCATGAAGAACTTGTCAGATGGTCAGAGGAGCCGGGTGATTTTTGCATGGTTAGCATTTAGGCAACCACAAATGCTGCTGTTGGATGAGCCAACTAACCATTTGGATATCGAGACAATTGACTCCCTGGCGGAGGCTTTGAATGAATGGGATGGTGGCCTGGTTCTTGTTAGTCATGATTTTAGGCTCATAAACCAGGTGGCCCAGGAGATATGGGTGTGTGAAAATCAGGCTGTGACTCGGTGGGAGGGTGACATCATGAAATTCAAGGAGCACTTAAAGGCAAAGTCTAATTTGTCTGATTGAATCAGATAATGTGATGGGTCGACTTGTATCAGAATTAAGCAATACAGCTAGCTATCCTGGCTATAGCTTTCGATGCGGTGCATCAAGAGTCTTCAGAATGTTTTATGCAAGTGGATTATGACGAGAGCCAAGGGAGAGGGAAGAAGTTTTGTAGCAGCTACATCATTCTTTTGAACCTGAGCCTGAGACTTTACGTCGTCAGCCAATTACAAGCTGAGTTCATCACATTTACTTTCTCTATTACGGATTTACTATACTTTAGTACTTTACCCTATTATTATTTTTCACTACCTATTGAGAAAAGGTGGTCTCCAATGAATATTTTTTTGTGGAGCAAGACAGGCTGTACCTACTGTTGTTGAATATTTACCACTATTTATCAACTATTTATCTTATTATATGACCAATAAAGCATTTGGATGGTGTCTCTTTTGTGACTTCGTTTATCGTTTATCAAAGATACTAACTTCAAAATTCAAAATTCAAATTTTTTGATCTGAACGCACCAATAACCAAAAAAATCTCTTGAATTTTCTCTTTGCGTTGCTGCAAATAAAATGATAGTTCATCTCACTTGAAGATTCAATCTTCCAGTCATTTTCATTTGTTCTTTCTTTCTTTTAACATTATTTGTTTCTCGGTGATATTGCTACTGCAAAATAGTTATTGATGACTGGGTTTTGTTAAGAACAATACCTGTCACTAGAAATGAATCTGCAAATATTATGCCAAAAATAAAAATAAAAAATGATATTGTATACTTGCACAAATACCCTATATTTTAGGATAGATTTGAAAAAAACAAGATAAACTTGAATTAAATGGTAAATGATTAAAATTGAACGTAAAATATGCGCTCAAACCTAAAGCACGACATGTCTTGTTAAAAAGCAGCCTGGATATCTTGAAAAAACGAAGGAAAAAGAGGAAATCTTTCACAAATCAAGTGTAAATAAGATAAGAGGTTGCTTCAACATTCATTCTACAAAGTTCTGTTTCCCAAATCTGAAAATGCACAAACAAAATTACAAGTTTTTTTATGTTTTGGACTCTTTTCTTTAATAAGGTTTGGTTTGAACCTGATAATGTCAATAATTGGCATTTATGAATTTCTTTTTTTTTTTTGATGATTTTGCTATCGTGATTGGAAACATGTTTGAAAATAACATTGTTGAACTTGAGAAAAAATGAATTGTGTTAAAATGCGTGAAAAATTAGCTTTGAACAACTTAAAATGATGCATACAAGGTGTTTGACAAAAGAAGTACATGAAAAAGTGACATTCCATTACTTTTCTAAAAAAAGCTAAAGAATCTCATTGGAGCAATTAATTAAATGCACGTCTTTGATTTCTAAAATTTTAACATACAAATTCAAACATTGTTTTATGTTAATACATATAAAAAAAAATAACTTTAAATCAATTAGATTATGCAAGGTGTTTGCTCAAAAGGAAAATGTGAAAAAGTGACATTTTGTCACTATTCTAAAAAAAGTTACAATACCTTATTGGAGCAATTAACTACATGCATGTGTGTGCATTTTTTTTTTTTTTATTTATAAATTTGAACATACAAATTCAAACATTGTTTTATGTTAATACATATGAAAAATAATAAATTGCATTGATGTATGAAAGATGTTTGCTCAAAAGGAGAATGAAAAAAATGACATTTTGTCACTTCTTTTCTAAAAATAAATAAATAAATAAAAATCATAATATCTCATTATAGTAATTAACTAGATGCATATATGTGCATTTTTTAAAATTTAAATATAAGAATTCAAACATTGTTTTATATTAATGCATATGAAAAAGAAAAATTTGAATCAATTAGATTGATGCATGGATGTGTTTGCTCAAAAGGAAAATGTGAAAAAGTAACATTCTATCACATTTCTAAAAAAAGTCACATTGGAGCAACTAACTACATACATGTGCGAGCATTTTTGAAAATTTGAACATAAAAATTCAAACCTTGTTTTACTTTAATACACATGAAAAAGAAAATTTTAAATCAATTAGATTGATGCATGCAAGGTGTTTGTTCAAAAGGGAGAGTGAAAAAGTGACATTCTGCCACATTTTTTTTTTTTTTTTAAAAAAAGTATCCCATTGAAGCAATTAATTAGATGCATGTGTGCATTTTTTAAAATGTAAATATACGAATTCAAATATTGTTTTGTGTTAATACATATTAAAAAGAAAATATAAGAATTCAAACATTGTTTTATGTTAATGCATATGAAAAAGAAAACTTTGAATCAATTAGATTGATGCATGGATGTTTTTGCTCAAAAGGAAAATGTGAAAAAGTAACATTCTATCACATTTCTAAAAAAAGTCACATTGGAGCAACTAACTACATACATGTGCGCGCATTTTTGGAAATTTGAACATAAAAATTCAAACCTTGTTTTACTTTAACACGCATGAAAAAGAAAATTTTAAATCAATTAGATTGATGCATGCAAGGTGTTTGTTCAAAAGGGAGAGTGAAAAAGTGACATTCTGCCACATTTTTTTTTTTTAAAAAAAGTATCCCATTGAAGCAATTAATTAGATACATGTGTGCATTTTTTAAAATTTAAATATACGAATTCAAATATTGTTTTATGTTAATACATATTAAAAAGAAAATTTGGAATAAATTAAATTGATGCATGTAAGGTATTTGAGAAAATGATAATATGAAAAAGTGATATTTTATCACTTTTATTTGAAAAAGTCACAGTACCTCATTAGAGCAATTAAATAGAAAATAAATTCAATTCATGTATCCAAGGTATTTATGAAAATAAAAATAACTTTTCTCTCCCCCAACAATCACAGTATCTCGTTGGAGCAATTAATTAGATGCATACATGTACGTTTTTGGAAATTTAAATATATAAACTCAAATCATATTTTAATCTTGTATTCAATTCATATTTTTTAGAATCAATTCAATTGATGCATCCAAGATTTTTTTAAAAAATGAGAATGTGAAAAAGTGACTTTTTGTCACATTTCTATGAAAATGACGGGGTTTTTTTTTTTCATTTTAATTTATGTTTTGAAGTTACCTCTTTTGGCTTATTTATGAGTTATTTTCTTCACTTGTCGGGTGAGAATTTTGTTATCATTTCGAAGTATTCATGATAAACTTTGAAATAGATCTTTCGAATTTAAAAATCAATAAACGACGAATTCATAATAACAAGTCAACAAGGCTGCGAGAAATGGTGCTAATAATTATTGTTTATTTTGCGTTTAATAATTCACGGGAGATGATTTTTTACTTTTAAACTTCGTCCATGACATATTTATCATGACCACATTGCAAGGTTTCTAATGGATTTTGAACCGCTTAAAATAGATAATCCTAGTGTAAAATACCGTATTAAACGAAAACTTTTTAATAATAAAATTTTTAGAAAATGAAAAATATCATATTGGGGGAATGTCGTGGAATGATTTTGGGGAAAAATTCATGGTTCAGTCACTACGTATTAGGAAATAAAAAATTAGTCCACATAGTTTAGAATTTTAAAACTCAGGTTTTTCCATAACATAATTAATTA
>CAIGRF010078498.1:16933-35605 GCA_903798235.1 Fraxinus ornus | reverse complement strand
ATGTCCCTTTCATATCACGATACTAGTGAGATTTTTCTCACAATGAGTTTGTTATTACTTCTTAACTATTAGATTTTTATTACCGTGTAGAATGAAAAAAGCGTATTATTGGATTACTTTTGCTTTCAAAGTACCATTTTTCTGCATTGACGCTCGTCTTATGCTAAGCACAGCTAGCATTTTCTATGAATTAAAATAGCACACGTCACAAGTGTTTAGCATAAGATGAGCACCGCTACTCATTATATATATAAGAAAAATCTTAGCCCATGTTTGACAACTTTTAATTTAATTTATTTCTCATGCTCATTTTCAACTACACATTCACATAATAAAATATTCTACACGTAAATCCAAATTTATTTCCTGCTTTTTAACCATGCACTCAAAAAAAATACTATTCAAAACAATGTTTTTCAAATTTTAAGAATGTCAAACATGGGCTTAATATTTTTTTGCCACCCCTCGCCCACACAACAATTGCCATGGCAACTACCATCACAAGTTTTTGTTAATAGCATATGAGGTAGAGTTGTCAAACGGCTGAGCGTCGTCGGCTCTGCCGCTCGGGCTCGTCAACCGAGCCGAGCCGCAAGTGAGTTCGTGAGCTCGTGAAAAATTAAAGGAAAAAAAATAAATTCAAAAAGCTCGTGGGCTCGCGGCTCGACTCGTGGGCTCACATCTCGACTCGTGAGATCACGAGCTCAAGGGCCGAGCTCGCCCACGAGCAAACGAGCTTGCTCGGCTCGTGGGTTTAAGGGCTGAGCCGAGCCCGACTCTGCCCATTGCCATCACTAATATGAGGGTAGAGAATGTCCAAACTAGGAATTTTTTTGTTAAAGTAACTAATTTGAAACTAACAAAATTTGATTGTTAAGGTGAAATCACTCTATACGTTAAGAGTGAGTATACTAATTTTAACCCAGTCAATAGAGCTAAAATTCTCAAAATTATGTTTGCGAACTATACCAAAAATGCTATTAGGGTTTGTTCTCTTTTCTTGCTTTTAAAATATTTTTGTCGATTATTATGAAAATGAGTAAATTGTAGGCTTTGATATCTATATAAGTACGCTAACGCTCGAAACTCATTAGATTAATGTGTGCATTTTCGAATTTTCGTGTCAGTTTAGTTGTTATGATTGATGATTAAAAATCGCACCTATTGAAATGAAAATTATGATTGACATCTCGATTAATTGATTTAGCATAAAAATAACCCCAAATTCCATCTTGCAATAATTTGGTCGAAGTAAGGACAAACTTGGTTACATAATCACACCCGTGTGCATTGCAGATGTGTATTTCCTCATCCAATAGCTAATTAATTAGATTAGTCAACTCTCATATTTGTGTTATTTTCACTTTGATATTATAGAAAAATATATTCGTAAGAATAAACGATTTTGGCTAAGCTTAAAAAATGGAAAAAATTGCAACATTTGTTTTCAACCTATAGACTTTGTAGAAATCTCGTTTCGAAATGAACACAATCTTCAACCTATCAATTTTGTAACATCGTCCATCTCTGTCCTAACTACTTATAAATCAATTTTCTTTAAAAGTATTATTTAACGTTGACTCTTAGTTAAAATATTTTTAACTATGTCTGGATAACTGTTAATTTTTTCTACTCGACTTTATTTATTGATGCCAGTTAAATAACTTTTTTTTCCCAATTTTTAACAATTAAAAAATTAAAACTTATTTATCACTTATAAGTCTGTCCCACAAAAATATGATTGCTTCCATTTTCACATCAATTAAGAAAATATAATTAATAGAGTCGTATATTTTTCCTAATATACCCCTACAATAAATATTGGTTTAGTTAGGAGTAATTTATATTCCTTTCGTCCTATGAAAAATATGCTTGTTTTCCTCTTTTATTGGAATCAAATTGTAGGTCACTCTTCATGGTGAAAATATGATTTTTTAAATAGGAAGAAAATTATGAAATCAACTATACATTCAATAAAAAAAGTTGTTTATGATTTGGGATATATGAAAAAGGAATGCAAATCTATAGTCATGGGATTAAGGGAATATAAGCCCTGTTTGACAATCATTATTTCAAAAATCTTTTTCTACGTACTCATTTTCAATCGAATCTTGTTACTAGTAAATAAAAAATTTATATAATGAATTACATAATATGGTGTGGAAGAAAAAGAGTTGATGAAAAAGTTGATTACATTTTAAACTGGTAAATAGTAGAGTGATATGTAATATTACGTAATTCATTATATAAATCTTGATATACATGTAGCAAGATCATTTTCAACCACACATTCACATAATAAAATATTCTACATGTAAATTCAAAATTTTTCCATACTTTTTAACCACATATTTTCAAAAAATCACTATTTAAATCTCAATTTTACCTAAATAATGATTGTCAAACACGGGTTAAGTTAACTTTTTATGATTGGACAAGCCGCCAAATAAATGAAAATACTTTAGCCATTAGAATCACTAGTTTACAATGGGACCTCCAGAACTTGCATTCCTATGCATGTTTATTCAATGCATTCAACACGCACAAATCCATTCCACAAGTGCTACAATTGCACCTCCTTTTCCTAAGAAGGGATGTCCCCTTTTCCAGTCTTACCATCGTCGATCGTGTGTTGCTAATGTACATAAGATCCGAGGAAATATCTTGCGCCCAAAAGTTGTTCGATGAAATGACGCAAAAATTAGTTCATTAGGAACACCGTTCTTGAAGGATGCGCAAAATGTTAAGGGATACAATTCCACATTGAATAAAAATGAAAACAAAGATCAACTTATAAGTACTCCTCTTAACAAGATTGGCCTTTTAAAATGGATTCTCAAATCTTAACATGATATTATAGCCCATTAAACTTTAACGAACAATTCGACCAGATAAAAAAAAAAATGAGCACACGAATTTCAAAATTGGTTTGCTCAAACCACAATCTTGTAGGGACATATTAAGGAATAAAATCTTATATCGAATAAAGATGAAAACTTAGGCCAACTTATAAGGATTTTGACTACTCTTTTTAATAAGGTTGATCTTTTAAGATGGAACATCAAGTTTTAACACAAAATCTGGTGACGAGTGATTTATAGAATTTGTTTTGTCAATGCCTAACAAGAATGAATATTCTTGGAATGTAGTTATTTCGGGCTATGCAAAAGTTGGGGAGTCGGATGTTGCACGTAGATTGTTTGATGAGATGCCGAGGAAGAATGAGATTGCATGGAATACAATGATTCATGATTATGTGAAAATTGGTTATTCGGGAATGACTTTGTGGCTTTTTAAGGATCTCTTGAACTTGGAAATTGGGCAAATGCTTAGTGTTTGGAGTTTGGATATGATTATTTTGACCAAAGTTGTTGAAGCATGTGCAGATTTGGGAAGTTTTGGATGGGGAAAACAGGTTCATGGTAGGATGATTGTTGATGGTATGGAAATTTGCTTTGATTTAGTTTTGGGAAGTTCACATATGAATATGTATGGGAAGTGCTGTTGGCGACGTGGGCTAAATAAAAATGCATTTAGTATATTGAACCAACAGAAAACAAAGTTTAATCCGCAGGAGCATGTCTAAACAATATAACAAGGTGATTGAAAATAAAGTATGAAAACTACAAATGAAAACAAATGGCAACTAAGAAATAAAGAAGAAGAACGATCTGAGACAAGTGTTTTTCACTCTTTCCTTAAGACAAAATTGCCCCGCAACCACTGGCGGACCTAGGGGTGGCTTGGGGGGGGGGCACGTACCCCCCTAGATTTTTTTTTTTTTTAAACGAAATGAAAAAGAAAGAAATTATATCTTCATTTCTCCAGTAAAGCCCTCCGTCTGCCCTCTCGGTCTCTCCCGAATCCATGTAGTGTTAACTTTGCAATTGTTATTTAGTTTGTTATCTATGATGTTCAATTGTTTTCTTGTATTTTGCATTTGTAAAATCCATTTCACTGATGTCTTTTAGGTGGTAGCATTTCTTGCAGCCATGGAAATTATGGCAGAACAGTTTCCCGGAGCTTTCTCTGGGTATCATTTACAAGTGAGGTCTCTATTGTCCCTTTCTTTTCTATTTTAAGAGTTTATTATAATTTTCTCTTGCTCTTCAATTTAATACAAAAAATTCAACAGTTTTCAAAGGCTTTTTTTTTTCCCATAGGCAGCAATTTATTGAGCTAACTTTTCTTTTGTATTANTTTTAGGTGGTAGCATTTCTTGCAGCCATGGAAATTATGGCAGAACAGTTTCCCGGAGCTTTCTCTGGGTATCATTTACAAGTGAGGTCTCTATTGTCCCTTTCTTTTCTATTTTAAGAGTTTATTATAATTTTCTCTTGCTCTTCAATTTAATACAAAAAATTCAACAGTTTTCACAGGCTTTTTTTTTTCCCATAGGCAGCAATTTATTGAGCTAACTTTTCTTTTGTATTAGTTTTTTTTCTCGACTGTGTGTGTTTGCATGAACGGGAGTGCACTTGTTAGCATACAAATAACATATAGGTAAAAATAAAGTAATAAGTCCCCTGAGTTACCACTACCATCAATTGATAGCTCCAGTAATAACCAGAGTTATTTATCAGTTATTTACTAGGTCATTGATGTGTATGAATGCTTTGTCTTGTAGAATAATGGAAAAGGTAAATTTGAGAATGCACTGATGTATTCTCTTTTACCGTTTTCCCGTAACTTCCAGTAAGTGTTCATATCTTAATTGCATTATAAGACAATGCACCTCAAAAACTTTATTAGAATATTTCAGTTTTCTTTGAAACTTCCCATTTTTGCTTGTTTTACCATCTTGTCTGATATATAAATATTCCTGATTTTAAGTGTCTGAAATTATGGCCCTTATTTTTTTCTTTGAGCATGTTTTTTTATCCACATGTAATGTTTGGATTAGTCATTTTTGAAGTTGAAAGAAAGCATGTAAACTCACCCTCTCATTTAATCTCTGGTAAAACTTATATAAAGTGATGGGGTGTTCATTGTAGACACATTTTCTACGATGACTTTTGTCAAAAATCGTCTGCTCAATCGAATTGGAGATCAATGGTTGAATGATGGTTTGATTGCATATATTGAGAAAGATGTATTTGACAAGATTGAAAATGATGTAATTATGGAACACTATCAAAATCCGAGAACACGTAGAGAACAATTGTAATAAAATATATCTTACTTTAATTTTTTCATTACTTTTTGAAAGTTTGATTGTGCCCCCCAATATAAAAAGTCTGCGTCCGCCCCTGCCCGCAACAGTGCTCACGGCTCACGGTACTTGTCTCCTAAGATACGAATGATTCAACTTGTGATATAAGCACTTCAAATCACAAGTTACGGTGAACTTTCGACGGAGTTTCTCTCTACAAAGAAGAAAACGTTTTTGAATGAATTTGGGATTAATTTGCAAGAGTTTTTATGCAATGCTCAATGCAAATATGGTATGTAATGCCTAAGGGACGTCCAAAGTGTCCTATATATAGAGGATAATGGGTTGTGAATGAAGTGTCGCTCCCCAAACTCAGCAACTCTTGCCAAAGATCGCACTATTCACTATCGCTAGCCGTCACCATTGCCTCGCTTGAGCGATAAAAATAGTGACTTCGTCACTAGCCTGTCGCTCGAGTGACAGTCCATCGTCAGGCAAGTGATATACTTAGGCAAATTCCGACAGTTTTCTCTATTTTCTTCCCAACTTTGGACTACAATTTCTCATTCATTCGAAATTAGTTTTGAGATTCCAAATATATCACGACGATCTACTCGACGAGTTGAACAAGTTGGTCTATTTATATTTATAATTTGACCATCGAACCAATTCTAAAAATTTGGTCGAAGTTGACACGAAAGTCACTTTTTCAAGATTTTAGTTTAGACACGATGTCTTCCTTAATGCGTTCATAGTTCTCATGACTTGGTTTATTTTGGCCCTGAACCACCATTGAGTTTCATAAGTGTTTAGAGAATTGTAGCCTCGAGCAATTCTCATTGAAGTGGCTCCACTCCACACTTACATATGTGACCTCCCATTAAGAGTATTTTGCCCTACTCCACTTGATTTAATCAAGATATATAAATCATTAAAAGAGTATCTAACCTCTAATCTTTATGCAGAAAGCACTTTAATATCATATGAATGAATTAAGAAATAATTTTCTAAGTGTTTTATTGAATCTTCATAACTTAGTTGTCCCTTTGTACCAAGATCTTGAGATCTCCAGTCAACAAGGTAGGGTTATCATTACAAAGATCCTTACATAGTAGGCTTTAATCTCATTCCTTTCGATAGAAAATATATTTGATCTCTAGGCAAACATTTCGTAAGTGGATCCGCAATGTTGTCCTTTGATTTCACATAATCTATGGAGATGATGTCATTAGAGATTAGTTGCTTAATGGTATTATATCTGTGACGTATATGTCTAGAATTATCATTATACATGCTACTTCGAGCCCTTTCAATAGCTGATTGACTATCACAATATATACTTATAGCAGCTACTGGCTTGGGCCAACATGGAATATCTTTCAAAAAATTACGAAGCCTTTCTTCCTCTTCTCCTGCTTTATAAAAAGCAATGAGCTCTGACTCCATTGTTGATCGAGCTATACATGTTTACTTTGTAGATCTCCATGATACAACAACTCCACCAATGGTAAATACATAACCACTATTAGACTTGGAATCCTTCATGTCGAATATCTAATTCGCATCACAATATCCTTCCAATACCGCACGATATTTTGTGAAATGTAATCCATAGGTTAAGGTATACTTTAAGTACCTAAGAACCCTTGTTAAAGTCTTCCAATGATAATAGCTTGGATTACTTGTGAATCTACTAAGTTTATTCACAATATATGCTATATCCAGTCATGTGCAGTTCGTAATATACATTAGAATGCCTATAACCTGTGAATACTTTAGTTGTGACACATATTCACCTGTATTTTTGACTAAGTGTAAACTTGGGCCAATAGCGTTTTCTCAAGACTTTCTTCTAGTATATTATACTTCTTCAGTATAGTCTCAATGTAATGAGATTGGGAAAGTACGATTTCTTTAGGTGTTCTAGAGATCTTAATCCCTAGTATCACATTAGCTACACCTATATCTTTCATATCAAAATGCTTCTTTAGCATTCTCTTGGTGTTTGCATTAGTTCGTGACTATTTGCCATTATCAACATATTGTCTACATATAGACATACAATCACATAGGCATTTGGTATATGTTTAATGTATACACACTCATATTCGTTTATCTTGAATCCGTTTGACAACATCATTTTGTCAAACTTTTAGTGCCATTGTTTAGGAGCGTGTTTCAATCCATACAATGATTTAACGAGTTTACAAACCTTGTGTTTGTGATTAGGAGAGATAAACCCTTCGTGTTATTCCATGTATATATTCTCTTCTAACTCACCATTCAAGAATGCCGTTTTCACATCAATTTGATGAATCTCAAGATTGTGTATTGCTACAATCGCAATTAACAACCGTATCGAAGTGATTCTAGTTACAGGTGAGTAGTTATCAAAGAAGTCAAGTCTCTCCTTTTGTCCATATCATTTTGCAACCAATCTAGCCCTATATTTATCAATGGATCCACCCGATTTAAGCTTCTTCTTAAAAATCTATTTACACCCTAAAAGCTTATTTTCGGGAGGTAAATCAACCAACTCCCAAATATGATTTTGCATTATCGAATCTATCTTAGCTCATGGTATAAGTATCCTTAGTAGATTTATGGCTAATCCAGGTGAAACACATTGGTTAGCTATTAAATAGATGATAAGATATTTAAAGGGTTCAACTGAATTGGGTTTAAGATTTCAAAAAGGTAATGAATGTGTTATCCTGAAAGGATCATTGATTCTGACTTTGTAGGTGACTTAGATAAAAGAAGATCAACCTCTTCTTATGTTTTTACTCTTTGTGATGGTTATGTAGTTGAAAATCCCAATTGCAAAGACTTGTAGCATTATCCTCCACTGAAGTTGAATACATTGCAGCTTGAAATGCTGTTAAAGAGAAACTGTGGTTAAAGGGTTTTTTTGAATGAAATTGGTTTCATAAATAAAGTAGTTAGGATCTATACAGATAATCAAAGTGTTATCCACTTGAGTAAAAATTCTCTATATCATGATAGGACTAAACATGCTGACATTAAATTTTACTTTGTCAGAAATATGGTTGAAAATGGCTTGATTAATCTGGTTAAAATCCCAACTGAGTTTAATCCTTCTGACATTGGTACCAAGGTATTACCTACAATAAATTTAGAAAATGTTTGAAAATTTTGAACATATCTCGAAGGTAATGGATTCAGTAAGATTCTAAATATGCTTTTATTTAGTTTTTAATACAAACTGATTGTTTTCCTTTTTACTAGTACTTTAGAGCAAATGAAACAAGTTAAGTTATACTTTGAATCCACAAAAGAACACCAAGAATAGATTAGCAAGGTGGAGATTGTTGTGGCCTGCCTCTCTATTCTCGGTATTGGGCCTCTTCATTTATCAATTGGGCTTTGCTGTGTTTGGCCACCGTGTTATTCTTACTGTGATGAAACACGCTTTTCAAAACTCGTTTTATGCCTTAAGTGGATTAGTTGATCTTGGCCTTACATTTGGCATACTCATGACCGTTGGATGAGATGCTTTGAGGGTGGTTTTTATAACCTTCTTCTCGACTCTTCATTGTACTGTAGTATACATATTCTATGGTTTACTTCATCTTCTCTTTTCGAGTGTTTAGATCTCTTCATCTTTTTGTGGTTTTTCTGGTTTGATCTGTGTAATATCTTAGTGGTATTTTTTTTATTGTATTTGGTGTACACTTTAGAGACTGTGAGAAGAGAGATTTGTGAGAGAGGCGAAAGGAAACTTTAAGTGAAGAAATATTTCTTCATACATTTATGTATTATACTTTGTGGTTCTTAGTAGATTCGAGCATAATCTACTTTATAGATGCTCAATGGGTGAGTAGGCCTTTGGCTGAACATTCGGGCCCTAAAGGGCAAAAAATCTGTGTGTTCTTTCATTTTTCTGCAATTTTACATTGCAAACATTTTTGATATACAAATCTTGATTCTGAGACCAACATTATTATTGCAGGATACATTGCCAATGATGATCCGATGGAAGCTATATTATAATTTGATAGGATGCACAATGAGGGTGTTATAGGAGACACGTCTACCCTGTCTAGAATTTGAGTGCCTGCGGTAGTATAGGCATTTTGAAAAATGACATGCAAATGCAGAAACATGTAAATAAGTTAGGAATTATGTTTAACATTGTTGTAGCCAATGCTCTTATAGATGCATATGCCAAATATAGAAGTTCTAATGATGCTTGCAATTTATTCAGTGACCTTAAAATTTATGATATTGTTTTTCTTAATTCCATGATCACCATTTATTCGACTTGTGGGAGAATTGAAGAAGCAAAATGCATCATTAATAGTATGGCATTGAAAAACTTGATTTCATGGAACACCATGATTGTGAGTCTGTCAAGATGGACTTCCAATCGAAGCATTTGATCTCTTATGCAAAGATGAATAAGCAAAACACAAGAATGGACAAATTCAGCCTTGCCAGCGTGATCAGTGATATGCCAGCATTGCATTGCTTGAACTTGGGGAACAAGTGTTTGCTAGAGCTACTATAATTGGCCTTGACTTTGATCAAGTCATTGCTACCTTCCTTATTGACTTTTACTACAAGTTTGGTAATGTCAGAACTGTCGAAAACTGTTCGACCAAGTCGTGAAACTTGAAGTTGTTTTATGGAATTCTATGTTGATGGGTAATGCTATAAGTGGTTATGGAATTGAGGCGTTGAGTCTATTTAGTGAAATGAGGTGCTTGTGAGTTTTACCCACTAACATCACATTTACTGCAGTTTTGTCTGCATGTGATCATTGTGGACTGGTAGAAGAGGAGAAAAGTATGTTTCACATAATGAAATAAGACTATCATAATGATTCTGGCATTGAACACTACTCTTGCATGATTGCTCTGTTTACATTACTCTGGCATTGAAACACGACTATCATAATGATTCTGTCATTGAACACTACTCTTGCATGATTGATCTATTTACACGGGCTGGTTGTCTTCAAGAAGCTATAAATCTTATTGATCACAGCCTCTGAAAGCAGGTGCAAGCATGTAGTCATCAATTCTAAGAGTGTGCCTAGGCAGTGGAGATAAATCACTTGCTAAGAAAGTGGCCAGTAGATTATAGAGCTTGATTCTAAGAACTCGGGTGTTCTTGTACAGTTATCTAGCATATTGGCATCAACTGGTAATCATGAGCAATCAGCTCTAGTAAGGAAGCTGATGGCAGATGAGAAGATTAAAAAAGAATCCTGGTCGAAGTTGGTGTGATGCTTGAATTAGAGCATGTTGATGAATCTCATTAAGGTTAGATTCTGCATTATTATTCTCAAAGTCCATACAATTTTTGCTCGTACTCACAGTAATGTGTTACCACCTTTAAAGCACAGGAAATGGTATCCCCTTCTGATTCCATAGTGATTTGTTCTATAAGATGAATGAATGTATGGCATGAACTCTTAGTTTGGAGATCATGGATAAAAAATATCCTTTACATTGAGATATTTTTTCACCAACAAACTGTTCTCGAAGCCATAAAACCATCATTTGGGTGGTGTTTGAGTTCAATTCTACTTTTAATTTTTTAAGGTAGATTTTGTAAAAATATAAAGTTGGTTTTTTTGGAAAACTTAATTTAAGCTTGGTTTTACACAATCGTAATATGAAAAATAGCAAAAAGATTCACATATGGTATAAAATAGTGGATGTTATCTGTTGAAATGTTGTTTAAAATTAATAAAATTCGGATGTGGAATGATGTAGAGTGGAAATGAAATTTGGAGCCACATAGTTGAACTATGCGACTCGGAATGAAATCAACTATGTGGTAGCATAGGATTAGCCTATACGATTGCATAGAAGAAAAAAATGGTCGTTATCTAATTGTTTGATTCAAATTTTGATGGCTTTTGGAGAGTTTTTGGCACCACTTCGTATGCCATTGTTTCTAGGCTATATATAGGTGGTTTGTGAGCAATAAAACATTATTGAAAACATACAAAAAACTATAGCCACATTTTGAGAAAAGAAATCATTCCAAAACATAGAAATCTATGATTTCTTCTTCATATCCAAAATTTTTCTTTAGTGTTCTTGAGTTTTGGAGGATTACACTTATTGTTTGAGTGTTAATCCTTTACAAGGCTTGTTTAAATCCTGTAAACCATTTGTCTTAATCCCTACAAGCATTATTTCAATCCGAGATGAGGCAAATATAGTTTGAGGATAGCGATATCGTGTTCAAGCCATTGATGTTCGTTTTCAAATCCATTTCCTGGTCTGTGGTTTAGTACGTTGCCTTCATCGGTGATCTTCATTTTTTTTTATTTTGATTCATTGCTTTGTTCTCTGATCCCTCAAGTGGAAGTCACCAAATTTCCCAACACTCTCAAACTATAACTTGCAATGGAGAACGAAAGCACTATGGCGACGAACAAGTTCATGAATCAAGACCTTATACAGCTAGACACTTTAATGGAACGAATTTCACAAGATGGAAAGATAAACTAAAGTTTCTACTAACAGCATTGAATATTTTTTTCATACTTGATCCGGAATTGACACTACTTTCGGAACCAAAAATGGAGAAACCTATGAGGTGAGGGCCGAAAGATAAAAGCACCAAGAAAATGAACTTATATGCCGCGGTCGCATTCTGAATGCATTATCGGACTGGTTATATGATCTCTACACCAACACGACATCGGCAAAGGAAATCTGAAATGGTTTGGAGAGTAAGTATAAAGTCAAAGAAGAAGACACTAAGAAATTTTTAATCTTAAGGTACTTTGATTTCAAATTTCAAGAAAATATCCCCATTCTTCCCCAAATTCATGAACCGCAAGTGCTTGTCAACAAGTTGAAAGCGGTCAAGATTGAGACTCCAGAGACTTTCTAAGTGGGAACGATCATTGCTAAACTTCCCGAACTTGGAAATGATACCGGAAGAAAATGATGCATAGTTCTGAAGACTATTCTTTGGAACAATTGTAAATATATCTTCAAATGGAGGAACGTCGAGGACAAGAGTAAGAATGATAATTCTTGTGAAGGCACTTCAAAATCCAATGCCGTGGAAAAGATTGAGCCTTCTACTAAATCCAACAAGAGAAAGCCTTCAAGGAACTTTAACAATTCCAAGAAGAAGACCAAAGGTGGTTGTTTCATGTATGGAAAACAAGAGATTCAGATGGGTAATGAAGTTCGATCCAAGGTATTTGGAAAATAAAATATAGATATCATCTTCACTTCTGGCAAAACTATTACATTGACAAATGTACTACATGTTTCTGATATGAATAAGAACATAGTGAGAATCTTAGGAAAATCGGACATAAAATGTGTTTATGAATTTGGTAAACTTGTACTATTCCTAAATGAAAAATTTGTTGGAAATGCTATTTTTGTGAAGGAATGGTCAAGCTTTGTATCGTTGACAAATCTTTTAATAATAAAGTGGATGTTGCTTATATCGTTGATTCATGTTCATTATGGCATGTTAGATTAGGTCATGTAGGTAAAAGTACAATGAAAAGGATGTTGAAATGTGACTTAATTTCATACAATGAAAATGATACATTTAAATGTCAAACTTGTATATAATCTAAAATGACTAAAAAGCCATATCAAAGTGTTAATAGGACTTCTAGTATTTTATAATTAATTCATACTGACATATGTGAATTGAATGACATGTTAACTAGAGATGGTAATAGGTATTTCTTTAATTTTTATTGATGATCACTCTAGATATACGTATGTTTATTGGATGAAGCATAAACATGAAGCATTTGATATGTTTAAGGTATATAAAAATGAAGTTGAAAATTACCTAAGCGTTGTTGAGCGCATATAGGATACTAAATAAGATTTCTTCTAAACTCACTAAGGTTTCTTCTTATGAATTGTGGAAAGGAAGAAAACCGAACTTTGGATATTTCAAAGTGTGGGGGTGTCTTGCTTATTGTAACAACACGAACCCTAATAGGACCAAGTTAGGTCCAAGAGGTATCAAATGTGCCTTTGTTGGATATGCTAGCAGTAGCAAATCATATTGATCGTTGAATTTGGAGTCCAATGTGATTATTGAATCCAGCGATGTAGAGTTCTTCGAGAATTCACTATTTTCGGATAATGAATTAAGGGAATTAATAAAGAAATTTCCAACTCTAGTGGAACACAAGATGAAACATCTTCTAAAGATGTTGATGAATCTAGTGAGACTCGAAGGAGCAAAAGAACTCAAATTGAGAAGTCTTTAGGACTGGATGAAATTGATTCTCAACTTATTTCCTTTTATTTAGTAGAAGGAAGTGAGAAGAAAAGAACAATTCCTTTTATTCTACAAGTGGAAATCGATCCTAAAACTTATAGAGAAGCTATGAAATCTCGAGATAGCATTTTTTAGAAAGATGCAGTTAAGGATGAAATGGATTCAATAATGTCTAACAATACTTGGGAACTTGTCGATTTACCACCTAGATCCTAACCTATTGGATGAAAATAGGTGTTTAGGAGAAAATATAATGTTGATGGTTCTCTTAATACTTTTAAGGCTAGACTAGTAGCTAAAGGTTATTGACAAAAGGAAGGAATATACTATTTTGATACTTATGCACAAGTAGGTAGAATAACATCAATTAGGATATTATTCGCATTAGCTTCAATATATGACTTGCATGTTCATCAAATGGATGTCAAAACGACATTCTTGAACGAGGATCTCAATTAGGAGGTTTATATGGAACAACTTCAAGGGTTTGTTCTACTTGAAAATGAACGTAAGGTGTGCAAATTAGTTAAGTCATTATACGAATTAAAGCAAGCACCTAAGAAATAGCACGAGAAATTTGACTTAACTATTATATAATTTGATTTTAAACATAATAATGTAGATAAATGTTTATATTCTAAAGTATGTATTGATTATGTGATATTTATATGCTTATATATTGACGACATGTTGATTATGAGTAATAACATGGATGCAATGAAATAAATGAAGACGTTTCTATCTTCCACATTCAAGATGAAGGATCTTGGACAAGTGGATACCATTTTGGATAACAAAGTTACTAAAACTAGTGGGGGTTATCACTTAAGTCAATCACACTATATCGATAGTGTGATAGATAAGTTCAAACATTTGAACATAAAAGAATGTAGTACCACTCTTGATCCAAGTTCAAAGTTAATAAAGAATGATGGAAGAGAAATTGCTCAACTAGAGTATGCAAGTGTGATCGGGAGTCTTAGTAAGTTTACTAGTAATCCGAGCAATAATCATTGGAACGCCATTGGAAGAGTTCTTGGATATTTAAATAAAACCAAGAACTTAGGTCTGCAATATACCAAATTCCTGACTGTATTGGAAGGATTTACACATGCTAGTTGGATATCTATCACCAGTGAAAGTAAATCCACTTCTAGTTAGGTGTTTAGTCTTGGGGGTGGTGCTGTTTCTGAAAAATCGAAGAAGTAAACATGTATAACACACTCAACTATGGAATCTGAATTTGTAGCATTATTAGAAATCGTGAAAGAAGTTGAGTAGCTTAAGGACCTACTTTATGAGATATCTTTGGGACCAAAGAATACATCTTCGATATCTATCATGTGTGGTAGTCAAGCCCCATTAGCAAAAACATACAATGAGGTATATAATGGAAAGTCTAGACATACTAGTATAAGACATGACTACATAAAGAAATTAATCAAGAGTGGAATAATTTCCCTAAATTATGTAAAGTCAATATAGAATTTAGCGGATCCATTAACTAAACCTCTAAATAGAGATTTAGTGACATCTACTTCGAGTAGGATGTGGTTGAAACTCTTGAACTAAAAGTCTATCAATGATAGCAACCCTACCTTTCATTACTAAAAAAGTAATCAACGGGTTCAAATGGTAACAACAAGTCATTCAATATATGGATAGTTTCAAAATCATGTAATCTGCAATAAACCTTCTAGTTAAATAATGGTGCTTGTTACTGAAGTGAGGGTTGAACTTTAAGCTCTTAATGAAGTTCAGTACTAAATACAAGTATTTCTAAAAAAGTAACAAAGATACTGGAATAATTTCATTTCGAGGTGGTGCAGCCTCAATAGAGAGTTAAAGTTTCTCTCTCTAAAGTTTGTTGAAAATGATGAGCACATGGCCATATTGCGTTAAGCGAGATTTATGAACTTGAGGACACGTGATACTTGTGTGTGTGTGTTCTTACCGATATTGTCATATGAAATCATTGGTTCAAAGCTTCCATGCTACCTTTAATTCAGACTTTACCTTGTTTAAATTACACTATGGTTAGATTCAAATCAAAATATATCTAATCCTTACGCATGAGTATTGTATAATTTTGAATATGGGATTTTATTAAATTTTGAACAAGTGGGGGATTGTTGAAATGTTGTTCAAAATTAATAAAATTCGGATGTGGAATGATGTAGAGTGAAAAATAAATTTGGAGACACATAGTTGAACTATGTGGTAGCATAGGATTAGCCTATGTGATCGCATAGAAGAAAAAAATGGTCGTTATTTGACCATTTGATTTAAATTTTGGTGGCTTTTGAAGAGTTTTTTGGCACCACTTCGTATGACATTGTTTCTAGGCTATATATAGGTGGTTTGTGGTCAATAAAACATTATTGAAAACATACAAAAAGCTATAGACACATTTTGAGAAAAGAAATCATTCCAAAACATAGAAATTTATACTTTCTTTTTCATATCCAAAGTTTTTCTTTAGTGTTCTTGAATTTTGGAGGATTATACTTATTGTTTGAGTGTTAATCCTTTACAAGACTTGTTTAAATTCTGTAAACCATTTGCCTTAATTCCTACAATCATTATTTCAATCCAAGAGATGGCTAATATAGTTTGAGGATAGCGATATCGTGTTCAAGCAATCAGTGTTCGTTTTCAAATCAATTTCCTAGTTTGGTGTTTGGTTCGTTGCTTTCATTGGTGATCTTTATTTTTTTGATTTTGATTCGTTACTTTGTTCTCCGATTCCTCAAGTGGAAATCATCAAATTTTCCAACAGTATCAAGTAAAACAGCATGTCTACGACAGACTGGAATTCTTTCATTGGTGATCTTCATTTTTTTGATTTTGATTCGTTGCTTTGTTCTCCGATTCCTCAAGTGGAAATCATCAAATTTTCCAACAGTATCAAGTAAAATAGCATGTCTACGACAGACTGGAATAAGACTAAGACCACCATTTGGCATCATTTTACACACTTCTCTGATGAAACTGATTTTGATTTACTACATGAAGTATATTCTTTGCAATAGATGAAGATCAAAAGAATGTACTGATAATAAGTGGATGTGATCAATTCTGCATAACATTCGAAGCAGGTTACTTATGTGAGATCTATGCGCGGTCAAGTCAAAATTTATGTTGACATGAAATCAGACTTCACAGTAATAATATGGATGGAAATGAATACACAACATTTGTCACTATTTGTAGTAAATATTGCATGGATAATATAGGGGATTTCAATGGGAAGAGGATGAAAGATTTATGTTTCTAGGGATTTACTAGCCAACTTTTGCACTGTTTCGATCTAGACTTCTCCAAAAATGGCTCAGGTACTTTGGGGTTATGCTTTTAGTTGTTTCGGAATGCATAATCAGTTAAATTCATAAAGCTAAAATTTCGTTTTAACTAATTTTGTAGTTCAGGAAGTTTTCACATATGGATTTGTGGCATCAACATTTGGTTATATATTACTAGACCTAGCAAAAGACCTCAACAGAGACTTTCAAAGAGAGTGCTGATGGTGTCATGCCCAGAACCCATTTGACTGATCACATGGTTGTTAGGGATTAAGTCCGTGGGGATTAAAGAGAATGACATGGTTTTTGTCGTAGCTCTCCTACTCCTAACACACGAAAAAGGCATATTCTTATTTGTAGGGTAGGAAACTAGGTGGGTTCATGTGATAAATAAACCGTTGTAGTTAGGATTTACACGTTTAAACTCATAGTGGGATCCAAATTCTCAAAAGAACTCAAGTTTAATTTATCTAGAAAGACAAGCTTTGTGGACCCCACAAAGTAGGTATTATGGTAGTGAAAAAATAATGTTATTTAACACAAGTCTAATAAAAAGTGAGACCTACGTAGATGGACTCCGCTGTTACGTAGACGGGTGCTATGTAGATAGCATTATTCGTAGGGTGATTCTTTGACTTCCATTATTTCATTTTTGTTGTGTTAAATTTGCAATTATCATGAGATTAATTGGAGAAAGATTTCTATGTTTATCTATTGTGACAATTGTTGCAAGAAATAAAGATCAATGGCAGATGTGTATAAATAGGTAAACTGGTAAAGATTACAACCTATATTTAATTCAATTCGACGTATTAAACATTCACATGGGTGTAAAAGTTGTGGGTGATGCTCTATGTACAACAAATTTGTTTACAGCTTTTGTACAACATTTCAAAAAATTTGACGTGGCCACTAAATGCTGTTAAATGATTAAAAAAAGGCCCATAACTGTGTAAAACCTAAACTGACCCATTCCTTCTTTTTTAAACAATGAAATGATATGCCCAAAATCATTTACAGCTTCCCCACCTTAATATTTTTCGACCAACACACATCCATATCCCACCAATGTTAACCCGAACTTGAAAATCTCCAATTTACCCAACATTATAGAACGCTCCTCTACACATCAAACAAAAAAAACACTTTTTTGGTGCCAACCGGAGTGCGAATGCTTTTCGGTGCCATGGGGGTTGAAGAAATGACGGAAAAAGGTAATTTCAAGAATTATTTTTCGATTTTGTAGTATTTCGAAATCTAAGTAATTTGTGCCATGTGGGTCGAAGGAATGACGAGAAAATGTAATTTCAAGAATTATTTTTAGGTTTTGTAGTGTTTCGAAATCTAAGTAATTTTTTCGGTTTGTAGAGTCTTTTTTCGCATCTAATATTTTTGAAATGAATGATGGAGAAAGGTAATTGAAAGAATTATTTTTTTCAATTTGTAGCGTTTCAAAATCTAAGCAATTTTTTCGGTTGTTGCTGAAATTTCTTATTTCACATTTAATATTTTTGAAATTACATATTCAATAACATATTAACAATACTCGAATTTTGATTTCGTTGTTATACTGATCGTGTTCCCATTCAATATGGTGTAGGAAAAGAACTAGCGGAAGTATCAGATGATGAAATTCTTGTAGAATCATATAATGAGGACAATTTGGACAATATCATCTCATTGGAAGATAATATCTTCGAAGGAGATGGTGCGATTGTTCCTAAAGTGGGTATGGAGTTCAAGGATGAGAAAAAGTTTGAATTTTATAAGAGATATGCATATAACGTTGGTTTTCTAGTTAGGAGAAGGAATTTCAGAAAGGGAGAGGATGGAGTAGTGAGATACAATACGTTCACATGTTGTCGTGATGGATGAAGAAGCGGTACTACATGCGCTTCTTTGAAGCCGCAACCAACAATTCAGGCATGTTGCAAAGTAAGACTGACTATTTCTTCAGATATTCGT
>CAIGRF010078498.1:0-13724 GCA_903798235.1 Fraxinus ornus | reverse complement strand
TGTTTGTGGCACATATTGAAAACGTTGTCGGAGAAGTTTGGGTACCACGTTGACAAGGGCTCAATTTTTTCGTCTATATAAGGATTAGTGTACGCGCATGTTGTTGAAGAATTTGAAGAAGGTTGGAGAGTTATGCTCGATACATATAATTTACATGATAATGAATGGTTGTCGGGGTTGTTTAAGAATAGGGGTCGTTGGGTGCCATGTTATTTGAAAACGAATTTTTTGGACTGGGATGTCAACAACGCAACGCAGTGAGAGTATGAATGCGTTCTTCGATGGGTATGTGCATTCTAAAACATCTTTGAAGTAGTTTGTAGAACAATACGAACAAGCAGTACGAAATAAAGTTGAAAAGGAGTTCTAATCAAATTTTAAGCCTTATTTACAGATGGTGCCGAATGCAACAAAATATGAGATTGGAAAAACAATTTCAGGCAGTTTATTCAATTTCGAAGTTTCGAGAATTTTAGGATGAGATAACTGGGAAGGTGTACTGTAATGTGATATTTGCATTGGATACATATTCGGAGAAGACATATGAGGTTGAGGAGGATGTCATTTACGAAGAAAATGTTCGGAAGAAAAAGTTTTCGGTCACATTTCGTGCAGAGGATTGCGATATTACTTGCAGTTGTCACCTATTCGAGTTTCGTGGAATTTTGTGCAGACATACCATATCAGTGTTGATGAGTAACAACGTCACATCACTACTGGAGAGGTACATGTTGAGGAGATGGAGAAGAGACGTTAGTAGAGCCCACACGAGGGTCGCTATGAATGACGAAGAGCGAACTCGTGCAATAATAGATTGGATTCGATCGCAATCCGAAGACATGATGTCTACGAGGACGAGTTGTGGAAGTAATAGCATTTCCCTGCCTAGTTTGCATTTAGGCTCCCATTCTAAATCATCACATGACACAGGCAACGGTAGCATATAAGATTTGAATTGCTCAAAAAGAAAGAGTGCGCCAAAGAAACTGCGTAATAAAAGCCCATTAGAGTCGAGCTTGAAGAAAGCAAATGTTATTTTTATTTGAAAATATATTTTTATATGTCATACATTCGTTCGAACGAATATCAAATATCAATTATTCCCATGTCATGCAGGTAACATCGACTTCAAGCAAAGGACAGAGGTCGAGAGCAAGGAAAAGCAATCTTGGACACAATGCACCTATCGTTCAGACCTCACAACAAGTACAACATTCAATGCTCCCACCGTTCTTAAATTCACAAGTTATATTTGTAAGTATTTATTATCAATCAATGCATCAGAGGCATTTTTTTTTAATTCAATTTTCATGTCGTGTAGGGTGACGAGGAAAGTCACGCACTAACACAACAATTGCCATCTACAAATCTTATTCCCGCGGTAACTTCAAATGTTTTAGTCAACTTTGAAGGTAAGCATATGGTTTCAAATGTATATTTAGCACATTCAGATGTTAACATTTGTGGCCAATTGGTGTTTGACATAAGAAATTCTGTAATATAGCAACCTATTAATAATCGAATGACTATTTGAAACTAGATCAATTTTCTGTAATATAGTAACCTTTGAAATAGTCGTTGCAATTTGATGTTTTAATGTTTACGTTAGGTAATGCAATGCCATACTACTATCCCAATTTTCCATACAATGTTAGAACACAATTGGGAATCGTTGAGGAGACATTGAGACCGTCCGCAACGGGTGTTTTCCTTCTTAGATTTCATGGCATAAGCTGTGTATTTTTCCCATACAAACAGTAATTTTCATACCGTTCTCCAATTTACTTGCTAAACATTATGAATACAGTCATTCCATCCATTTCCTCTTCCAAGTGCCATAGCAAGTTGAATGTCAACTGCCACCCATTCCATTCCTCAGGCTATTGTTACTAGAGTTCCTTCTAGTCTTTTTGATAATCAAAGTTCTAGAATGGCTTATCAAGATGCTGCAAGTGGTATTGGAATTTCCTCTCAAAATGTTAGTTCATCGAGGAGACCACGATTTAATCCTTGTAATGCAGCTCAACAAGCGAGTTATGAAAGTAATTTTGAAGAATTCTCGTTGTAATTTAAAAAAAAAAAAGTTGATTTCTGCTTCTATAATATAGGTGGAGGATTTTTCCTTTTCAGCATTAAGTCACCGGTATACCAATTAGTAAATTGGTCGAGACAGTTATATGCTTGAACCCAATGACCATGTAGTAATGTTTCTTTGTATTCTCAATTACCAGGTTATGCATAGTTTTTCTTATTGATGAAAGTAATCTCGGACCTGCCATTTTTCTAATTAAGAGCCTGGATTATTACATCGAAGAGTTAAATCTCTTGTTCACATTTGGCTGCCCGCTCGACGGTCTCTTTCGCTTATTTTTTTGACACCTTGGCAACATTAGCTATTGTTAGCAAATGGGAATTTGCAACACTAACATCGCGTTTAAAATGATGTCTCTCCATTTGCTAATTTATTGAGAGGACAACAGATCTATGTCTCCTTGAATGAGGAAACCCATTAAATGAACAAAAGAAATCTAAAATACATGATAAGCCCAACAATCAACACTAATAAAATAAAGTGTCAATCTTGGGGTATAGCAAGGGTTGTCCGAATTCCCTCTTTGCACAAGTGTCTAAACTGTGGGTATACTGTGTGGATATAAGCCTATAAACAAAGAAATAAGAAGTTACGTACTTTAATAGTTTCATCCATTTTCATAGAAAAATATGCAGTTCAAGCACTATTTAAGTGCGACCAATTCATAAAAGCCAACATAAATGAAAGAGATGCGCCTTCTAGTTTGTTGAGAACTTAAGATAAAAAATATAAATCTTTACCTATTCAAGATACATAGCAAAATCTAGAGATGCTATTACACCAATTGGGAAAGTGTAATTAGAGACTCTATAGATGCACATTGTTTTGGCCTCTAACACTCCGACTACTTTCTTTTACCTAACTCGACTATGATCCCACGTAATTGAAGATAACATTAGCTTCTTTGAAGTACAGACGTAAAGCACAAAGAAAGTTGTATACTCTTCTTCTACGGTGCCGAAGGAAAATTTGCACCAAGGTGTCTAGCAATATTAGCATCCCAACATAAAGCTTTTTCCTCACTTAGCTTAGCAAGCGTTTATTAGTTCTGGCAGCGACCAAAGGGTACGACTTTTTGGGTTATCGTAGATTACCTTTTCCTGTCATTCCTTCGACCCCCATGGCACAAATTACTTAGATTTCGAAACACTACAAAACCTAAAAATAATTCTTGAAATTACCTTTTCCCGACATTCCTTTGACCCCCATGGCACAAATTACTTAGATTTCGAACACTACAAAACAGAAATGTAATTCTTGAAATTACCTTTTTCCGTCATTCCTTCGACCCCCATGGCACCGAAAAGCCTACGCACTCTGGTTGGCACCAAAAATGTATTTTTTGTTGGATGTGTAGAGGCGTGTTCTATTATGTTGGGTAACTTGGAGATTTTCAAGTTTGGGTTAACATTGGCGGGATGTGGATGTTTGTTGGTGGAAAGTAGCTTACCATTTACTATGTCCGTCGGCGCGGCAAAAACAAATAGTGAGGGACTTGGGGAAGCTGTAAATGATTTTGGGCATATCATTTCAGTGTTTAAAAAAGGAGGAATGGGCCGGTTTAGGCTTCACACGGTTATGAGCCTTTTTTTAATCATTTAATAGCATTTAGTGGCCATGTCAAATTTTTTGAAATGCTGTACAAAAGCTGTAAACAAATTTGCTGTACAAGAAGCATTACCCATATATTAAACCATCAAGACATAATGTCTTCGAGTTAGAACAGGATATTCTTGAAGTTTGTGTTAGGAATTGAACTCTCTACTCGTCACAAGTAGAGTAGTTATATGGTACAAGTAGAGTAGTTGTATGATAGTGAGACTCGTGACATAGAACTATTTCACTAGTAAATTTGCTCTTTTCTTATGTTTTCCACTAAAAAATATTATTCTAGAGAATGTGATCGAACTCAATTATAAGTTTTGTTGGACCATTTGACGGGTTGGGTGGATTAACCGACTCTAATTTTATTCCTATACTTTTTTTCAACTTCATATTAATTAAGATTCACAACTTATAAGTAATTTTAAACTTGGACAACCATGACATATGGCATGTGGGGTCGAAGTCATTAGAGCCGTTGCCCAAATGGAACTATAAAGTTTTATCCCCTTTCTCAGTCTAATCTCCAGTGTTTTATCTTTAATATACTCTCTCCCCCTTCATTCCCATTATCTTTATATTTATAGAGAGAGATACAAAGGGAGGAGGGAGAGAGAGAGAGAGAGAGAGAGAGAGAGAGAGAGAGAGAGAGGGAGGGAGCTAAAGTTTTATTCTCATTCGCACGTGCTTTTGCCCTCTACCATCCCCACCTTTATTTATCTTAACCCGACTAACTCAATCTCCGGTTTTCGAACCCAGGTCAGTCACCTTGTCCTGCTTGATTATGCATGCGGTGCAGTATTTTCGTAAATTATACTCTTTTTTATGCTTATACACGTCTGCTTCTTGAAAATATTTTGTATTTAATTAAATTGATTGTACTAATTTAAAGTTTGTCGTTCTGGGTTTAATTCGATTTTCATTCGCAGTGAAGCGTGCTTTACTAATTTTTAGTCTATAAGATCGGTAATTTCTGGGTTTTGAAATTTTGTGCTTTTGGATCGAGATAAAATTATTAAAAGAAAAGAAATCAAATTTAGTTGTTTCTCAAGTTCATTGCTGATTATTCTATAAGAAATTGGTTCAGAACGAATGTCTACCAGAATCAGCTACTTATTGTGGAAATGCATTAATAATTTTATGTAGTTGTCTTTTCATAAATTTGTTTATCTTCAATAGTGTAGCCACTTGAATTTTGTCGCTTTATAGAATGATAAAATTAATTTTGTTCAGACTGATGAACAATGTTGTCGTTTTCATATTGTGGCGGGGTCCTCTTGTGAGGGAATAGTAAATCAATAATGCTGCATGTAGTAGGGTTGATGGCTTTTCTTGTCCATGATGAGTCATTGCTTTGTCCTATTGTCTTGACGGCAACTGAGTTGTGCCAAAAATGAAGTTAATTATTTTAGAGTTTCTTTGATAAAATAAGGAACTTACTAATTTCTAATTTAGATTAAAAAATCCATTTAGTTTATAAATTTGACCAACCGATAAACTTATCTATTTTATAATTTATTCACTTGTGAATAATTTTTTAAGCCTATCCAAGTATGCACTATTCTTCAACACACACCCTCACATGCATGCTCTATTTATTTTCCCAATAAATGCCTAACATATGCACCATTTTCTGTGAACAGATAGCAACAAGACTTGAACTTAATATCTCTATTTTCTTTGATACCATGTCTATTTCATCTGTCAGTGTTAAAAGTTTAAAACTCTTTGAAGGGGTAGCTCAACAAAATATTGTTTTAGGTTGTTAAACTTGATTTCATTAATGAGTTACCTCAAATGAGACAAATTTGAGTCCAAAAACAGTGGAACTTCAGTAATTTGATAGTTTTCCACATATTTTTTCTGTTAATAAATTATTGAGCCTAGATCCATGAATTTTTTTGCAGTTGAGATCTAAAGTATGTTCAACTTGTTTAACCAGTGAATGGATCTCAAATGAGGTTTTCTCAAGTTAACCATGTGCCAACCTTCAATAGACTTAGTTTCTCTATCTGCTTTATTCTCATTAATGTGCATTGGATGAGAATTTACTCGGTAGTGGATAGGAACTGTTTGATTTACCTGTGACTGGGCATACAATGATGTCCAAGATTCTTGGCACTGTGTGAATGGATCATGACATTGAACTTGAATGTTACTGATAATACTCTTACATCTATGATGAATAAAATTTCTATGATATGGAGCCCATCTGTTTCCATCTTATATTGATAAGGAAAATTAAAAGGATTCAAAATTCGACCCAAATTTCTAAATATTTGAGACTTTGATATGGATAATAATATATTTGTACCTACCACAATCACACACATAAGCTTTATTTTCTTCAAACTTTTATATGGTTGTAAAACACAATGTCATCCCCGTAGTATACTAGTTTGGCTAGAAGTTAAATGATTGAAGGGATTAGGTGTAATGTTTTAAATATAGTGGAGATAGGTGTTTCTTGTTCTTACTTGAACTATTTGGCTTGTCCCTAAATATTGAAGATTAAAGAATCTAGCTACAAAAATCATCTTAATCTAATTAGATCAAATGCTTCTTCCTTTGTCTCATTTAAATTGTTACCATTTGACTTTTTTGTCAATTAGACCTTTTCTTGCAAACCATAATTTACTAAGTCCCGGTTTGAACCCCATTCTTTAAAACTTATTTTTCCCCAAAACTTATTTTCAACCACACATTCTCAAAAAAATAAATAAATAAATAATCACTATTAAAAAATTTATTTTCCCAAAAAATGGGGCTCAAACAAACCCTCAATTTTGCAAATATGGCATTGCAAAACAATAAATCGCAATCTTGCTACTATTATTTGAATGATTGCGGTTTAAACAAGTTTTTTTTTGATAGGTAATCAAGTAATTTTATTATAAAAAAAGAATACACGGGAGGTGTATTAAACTAAGTATACAATGTCAGATAAAATAATTCTCTAATTTGTTCTGTGATCTGTGTTTGGTCTTCAAAGTATCGGTTCAACTATACAAAGTCAGAAAAAATAATTCTCTAAATTACTCTAGTGTCCGTATTTGGTGTTCAAAGTATCGGTTGTTCCTTTCCCTCTACACACAGCAAACAATGCATCTAATGATAAGATTCCTTAAGAGCTTGTTATCCTTATCACGAAATTTTCTCCTCCATGCCCGCATCACATCCTCAATACGTCTAGGCAGTACCCAATCTATATGTTGAGAAGCAAGAATACTGTTCCACAGCCACGTACACCGTCGTAGTGAATGAACAAGTGGTCATGCATCTCCTCATCACTCCTACACATGTAGCACCACTCTATTACATAAAAGCATTTTCTACTAAGATTATCCATCGTTAATGTCTGTCCCCTTACAACCGTCCACAATAAAAATACCACCCGTGGAGGCAATTTACATTTCCACACTATCTTCCAAGGGAATGAACTCTCCATAGGTCCCAGAAAGGATCTAAAATAAGAACACACTGAAAAAATACCATTCCGTGCTAGCCTCCATCGACTACGATCATCCTCTCCGACCCGAATTTGCACCTCATACAAATATGATAAAAACAGTGCATAATCATCCAATTCCTAATCTTGCTAACCCCTCTAAAAGGTAATATTCCAACTGCGACTCCCATTGTGAATGACTAAGACATCCTTCACCATAGCAAAAGGCACCGTAGTAATGCGATGCAAGAAGGAAATCCTATCTTAAGCGGTAAATCTCCACACTAGCAATCCCAAAATCTGATATTATTACCATTTCCCACCACAAAAGTCGATATATCCCGAAGGACACTCCATCCTCGTCGCATATACCTCCACAAACTCACCCCATAAGAACTACGACCCTCACCTGAACACTAGCCCCCCTCCAACACACCATACTTCGCCCCAATGATTTCTCTCCAAAAACTCTCCCTCTCCACTCCAAACCGCTACAACCATTTGCCCAATAAAGCCTTTTGAATAAAATAAGGCTCCTTAATCCGAGACCTCCCATCCTCAAAGGAAAATAGGCAACTTGCCAATTAACCAAATGAAATCTCCTCTCCTCTCCCAGCCCTGCTCAAAGGAAATCCCTTTGAATCTTCTCTAATTTATCTGTCACCGCAATAGGAATGGGAAACAGTGACAAAAAATAAGTAGGGATATTTGCTAGAGTAGATTTAATAAGAGTAAGACGGACTCCCTTTAAGAGACACATACGCTTCCATCCCACTAACCTCCTCTTCACCTTTTCCACAATAGCATTCCAAATATAAATACTTTTAAATCACACCCCTAAAGGGAGCCCTAAATATGACATAGGCAGCTGTACAACCCTACAACCCAAGATAACAGCTAATTCCTCCACATTAGTGACCTCCCCAACTGGAATTACCTCAGATTTCCCCATATTTATCCTCAATTCAGACACCGCTTCAAAACATAGGAGCAAACGGCGTAAGTTCCTGAATTGCTCCTCATCTGTATCACATAGAATGAGTGTGTTATCTGCAAATAACAAGTGTGACACCTACAATTGACCAACCGTAAATCCTTTTATCAAATTCTCCTGACTCGCTTTCTCGAGCATCCTACTGAAGGCCTCCATTACAATAACAAATATCAATGGAGACAATGGATCTCCCTGCCTCAAGCCTCTGCTGCTCCGAAAATACCCCTCAGGTGTACGGTTGACCAAAACTGAGAATGCAACAGTAGAGATACAGAACTATATCCACTGCACCACTTATCCCCAAATCCACATCGTCTAAGCATGTACAGAAGGAACCCCCAGTACACGTGATTATAAGCCTTTTGAATATCAAGCTTACATATCATCCCTGGAACCCCAAGGCACGGTCTCGAGTCAATGCGCTCGTTCGCAATTAGTACAGAATCCAAAATTTGTCGGCCTTTCACGAAAGCATTCTGAAATTTAGACACCACTTTCCCTAGTACCTCCTTTAGTCTATTCGCCAAAACTTTCGCAATAATCTTGTACACCCTACTGACTAAACTAATATGACAAAAATCCTTAATATCAGTTGCTCCCGATTTCTTAGGGATCAGCACAATAAATGTTTCATTAGAACTTCTCAAAAATCTGTCACGCTCAAAGAAATAAGTGAAAACGTCAGTAATATCTTGTCGCACCACCTCTCAACACGCCTTATAAAATAAGAACGAAAATCCATCAGGTCCTGGAGCCTTATCATCATTCGTACTAAACACTACCTCCTCAATTTCATCATCCCCAAATGATCTCTTCAACCAACTGGCATCCTCCTCTGTTATAGTAGAGAACTCTAATCCCTCCAACTCTGGCCTCCACCAAAACTGTTCCCAATATAGATTCTGATAGAATCTCACCATCTGAGTCTCTTAAACAACTTAAACAAGAAGAAATATTACTCCAAATAATGTGAGAATTCAGTATTATTTTAAAGATTTTTATTTGTTCATGAAAATTCGGGTTGCACATATATTGAATCCTGATGTGTCTTTCACATTTCACATAACTTGATTGGGTTATAGCTGTTATTAATTAGTGACAATATTATGATGGATGGATAATTGTATCTAAGAGCTTTTGGGTAAGTTTCTCATTTCTTGTTTGTCTTGTGTTCAAAGTCATTTGACCTTTACTTATAATCATAGTTATGAGACCTAGCCCGGTTCTTGACTCCAGCCAAAGCTCCTGGTCAGTTGGTCATTGAATTAACCAGCGGGTAATTGTCGTTAAAAAAGTTGAATAAAATAATTAAAAAAAAAATTCCTCAAATTTAAACATAAGTTTAAAGTTAAAGTAGATTTTAAAATACATTTATTAATTGTAAAATTATAATTCTCATTTGTTTTTTTTTTTTTTGAAAAATTGAATATAAGATTTATACAAGTTTTTCATATTTTCTTAATATTTATATAGTTCTATCTATATTATTACTAGGTTTTTCATTTCTATTTTTCTTGAAATTTCGTTTTGTTTTCTTTTTTCAAAGACAAATAAATATTAAAAATAATATTAAAAGTTTATTATCTCAGCTAAGGCATTTATGTACAACAGACTAATAGTANGCCTTTCACGAAAGTATTCTGAAACTTAGACACCACTTTCCCTAGTACCTCCTTTAGTCTATTCGCCAAAACTTTCGCGATAATCTTGTACACCCTACTGACTAAACTAATAGGACAAAAATCCTTAATATCAGTCGCTCCCGATTTCTTAGGGATCAGCACAATAAATGTTTCATTAGAACTTCTCAGAAATCTGCCACGCTCAAAGAAATAAGTGAAAACGTCAGTAATATCTTGTCGCACCACCTCCCAACACGCCTTATAAAATAAGAACGAGAATCCGTCAGGTCCTGGAGCCTTATTATCATTCATACTAAACACCACCTCCTCAATTTCATCATCCCCAAATGATCTCTCCAACCAACTGGCATCCTCCTCTGTTATAGTAGAGAACTCAAATCCCTCCAACTCTGGCCTCCACCCAAACTGTTCCCGATATAGATTCTGATAGAATCTCACCATCTGAGTCTCTTAAACAACTTAAATAAGAAGAAATATTACTCCAAATAATGTGATAATTCAGTATTATTTTAAAGATTTTTATTTGTTCATGAAAATTCGGGTTGCACATATATTGAATCCTGACGTGTCTTTCACATTTCACATAACTTGATTGGGTTATAGCTGTTATTAATTAGTGACAATATTATGATGGATGGATAATTGTATCTAAGAGCTTTTGGGTAAGTTTCTCGTTTCTCGTTTGTCTTGTGTTCAAAGTCATTTGACCTTTACTTATAATCATAGTTATGAGACCTAGCCCGGTTCTTGACTCCAGCCAAAGCTCCTGGTCAGTTGGTCATTGAATTAACCAACGGGTAATTGTCGTTAAAAAAGTTGAATAAAATAATTAAAAAAAAAAAATTCCTCAAATTTAAACATAAGTTTAAAGTTAAAGTAGATTTTAAAATACATTTATTAATTGTAATATTATAATTCTCATTTGATTTTTTTTTTGAAAAATTGAATATAAGATTTATACAAGTTTTTCATATATTCTTAATATTTATATAGTTCTATCTATATTATTACTAGGTTTTTCATTTCTATTTTTCATGAAATTTCGTTTTGTTTT
This sequence comes from Fraxinus ornus, assembly GCA_903798235.1. NCBI lineage: Eukaryota > Viridiplantae > Streptophyta > Magnoliopsida > Lamiales > Oleaceae > Fraxinus > Fraxinus ornus. Next base: position 2,891 of record CAIGRF010078498.1, on the reverse strand, counting down.
CTTTTTTCAAAGACAAATAAATATTAAAAATAATATTAAAAGTTTATTATCTCAGCTAAGGCATTTATGTACAACAGACTAATAGTAGATAGTACAAACAACAATAATGAGATAGCCTAGTGGAAAAGCATGTCCTTAACGAGTGTGAGGTCTCTGTTCAAAACTAGGAACCCATTTTTTAAATTTCCAAATTGGTTTTTTTTTTCCCGAAACGGTTGGACCTACGAAACCTGCTTGCAAACCAGCCAGTTCAAGCAGGTCTAATGTCCAGTCCAATTTCACTGACTGGACCTGACAGGGTTCAGTTCACCGGCTTTCCGGTCGGACTGGCCACTCCAATCTGGGTTTAATAACTATGCTTATCATACATATACACATCATTCAGAACTTTTAAATTTATTCTCGTGTCCAAAGAATGTTGATAGTTGTTCACGATGAGGTGAAATCTTGATTTTTTAATATCAAACTTGCTAGTGATAAAATATTGTCTAGTAATTCTGGTAAAAACTCGAACAATTTTACAGCCTTTGATCACCGTCTTCTTGTTTGCAGGTTGGATGTACTTATCACAATGTGAGATAGATTTTGATGAAATGCTCTGAAAGTGGGATTGGATTGACTTGGACAGCTTAAGGCATGGCGGAGAGAGCTGGTCTAGGAAGCCTAGATAATATTGCATCGTGTGAACAGGATGCCCCATCCCATATAGTAAGTACTGGTGAGAGAGAAAGAAATCTCTTGCCTTTTGCCACCTTTATACTCTCTTTCCCATCCAAGGTAGTGTTCTGTATTTCCTGAACATTGTGATTTTTTAATTGGTTGTTGGCACTTTTGTCTGTGCATTATATATGAATTTATACACCAAAAATACATTGCTTTCTTTTTTGTGGGGATTTACAAGGAGTGGGGATAACAATCTGTTGCTTAATGGAATAGCTTAAAGCCCTTACAAAAAGAAACTTATCCTAAAATCTCTGAGAGGCACAAGATAATACCTCAAAAACTAACTGTCTTTAGGGCGGTTCCTTTCTTAATATTTTTTTAGACGCTTTCGGCATAGGGACCTGTAATAATTTTCTTTCTTTCTGTCTTTCCTTTTCTATTTTGTTTGATGGTTGAGACTTCAATTCCATCTAGATCATCAGAATAGCAATTAGATAATTTTGACATCAAAATCTGCTTGGACTTTCAATCAACAGCAAGAGCCAGATAGCCTGTGATCTGTCCTGCACATGGGCAAACCCAGCCACCAGAAAGGGGGGAAAGGTTGCCAGGAGCACTCTGATGCTTAATTCAATCAAGCCTCTTACAGGTTACTCTTACTGTAAGTGGAACAGAGTGAGTTTTGGCCGATTTGTAACTTTTTTATGCCTCTGAATCAAGTGTTGGCTTCGTATTTGTTGGGGAATAAATTAGTCGTGTCATTGAGTGTAGCATCCCTAGAGTTCTGTACAAGAGTGGTTAAACCCATGCTGGTGTAGGTCGAACCAGTGGAGATGTTGGTTCAGATGTGGACATGACCTTGTCTTGACCAGAGGTCTAACAAAGGGGCCACAGATGTTCATTGGTTCTGCGCGTCAAATCTGCCTGCCACTAGTGATCGTCCTTGGTGGTGTGGATAGTATTCCTTGGTTAGTCAGCTCATTTGGGTCCACTCCATCCACCCACTCTAAATACTACGAGCTTTCCCATGTTAGGTAATAGTGCAAAAGTTACAATTTTCAATGCTGTGCAAAAAAGATCATGAATGAAAGATTACGCTAAAATTATAATGGAATAAGATGTAACATGCATAGGCCCATGGAACAATGGAGTGAGACTCAATCCCACTAATGATGCAAGAAGCAATGCCTTGATACAAGAAACAATGCTTTTTCAGAACTTGATAAAAAGAAGGTTTATGTTACCAGTATTCGTACAAGTCATTCATGCCAGGTTCTGACTGGAGCTTTCACCATTTAAATTATAGTTTAACGGCATTCATCAGGAACTTTACATGTTTCTTGACTTTTTTCACTAGTCTCTTGTGTATAATTTTCAAAATTCAATCTCTTTGCCCTTTTATCATGTTCATTTTATTTGAAGGAAAATGTGTTAAAAATTGCATCTCCGCTGCTGGTGAAATGTCATATGACATGCGTCATAGTAATCTATATTCTGGCTTGATGCAGAGAAAGGGAATGGCTAGGGATTCTTGGCCCTACTTTGATCCCGAGTATGAGACACTGAGCATCAGAATAAACCCTCCACAGTTTAGTTCCTATCTTTGATATCTATTTTAAATGCTGAGTATTTTCCTCCTTAATTTATTGGCCATCTTATATGCAATGAAACCCAGTTGAAACTAAAACTGATTGTAATATATATACTACCTTATTGTACAAGCTTGAAGCATTTATTATGTAGTTATGGAATACTTGACCATTTAATTTTGCAAGACTCAGCTTGAAGCATTTATTATGTTATGGAATACTTGACCATTTAATTTTGCAAGACTCAGGTGTTACTGCTATTCGACTGTAATAACTACTCGTCTTTCAGGGTTTCTGTGGACAATTCTAGTTGCAAAAACTGTACTCTTGTCAAGGTAATTTGTCAGCCTCTATAAGAAATTATATCCAATATGACCAGACACCCTAATTCTGCTGTATATTTTCAATGTGGGTGTTTCATTTCATGTATGTGTGTATATAGGACCTCCGCTATGATACTTATGTGCATAAAAAAAAGCACAAATCTCCCTTCTAAATTCTTATTAGAATAACGAGATGGAGGTTTTTATGTAACACTTAGGTTGACAGCATGAACAAGCCAGGGATACTGCTGGAAGTGGTGCAAATTCTTAGTGACCTTGATCTCATAATTACCAAAGCTTACATCTCCTCAGATGG
>CAIGRF010078477.1:7811-25582 GCA_903798235.1 Fraxinus ornus | reverse complement strand
TCATTGATGCTGTTGAAGACCTGTCTCTTTTTGTTTAGGGTACACAATGCTGGAGTTAGATTGACTGTGGAAATTGTATGTTGATATTTGCATATTCCAACTATTAATTTCATGTTTGGGCTGGAAAACAGATTTGTCCCAAATAGAGACTGGAACTCCTGGGTAAAAATTCCTATCCACTGAAAATATAAGCTACTGTGTGATGGGGAGGGTTTTGGGGGCTTATGCTATGATGGACATTTTAAGCTTATATTGACTTCTTATTTTTACAAGGTTTTTGGTGGTTGTGGTGAGAGGGGGCTGAAAACGGAAGGGATGTTGGATACAAGGATACGCCCCTTTTGGTAATATTGTTAATAGGATTTTCTGTAGAGATTTGATTGTGGAGTGTGATGAGATTTTTTCTTCAATTATTTGGTCATAGCCTCTCAAAAAATGGGAAAAAAGACAATTCGAAGCCTGCATCCAATGCAGCTAAATGTTCAGTGTTCTTACAAGTTAACAGAAATGTAAAGTCTAAATTTATTTTGAGTCATTAAAAGTGGCACTTTTGTATCTTGACGATTCTTGATATTTAATGGAAATTAGTAGTTTTCTAAATTTTTTATACATTTCAATTTTTTCATGGATAAATTGTATAGTTATCTTTTTGTGATTTTGTCATTGGCTCACAACCTGTGTGGAACTCCCATGCTAACTCCAACCTCATTCTCCTTATCTCTTGTCAACCTCTGACAGAGGGTGTTGTTGAATGGGAAGCCAACAAGAAGAGTTACTGGATGTACTGGGTCAGGTTCTTCAAAACGAGGCTCAGAAAAGTGAACTTCTACCACCATGGTATATGGATATATTTTATTTAGATGTTTGGGTCAAACTGCTGATGCTGATTATATTGCTGAGAACAGTTCCCTTTCCATCAGTAGCAATTTTCTTTTGGCGGTTTTAGATTACCGAAAATATTTACTGTGGCTGATGGATGGCATGTCATTTTCAGATATACTTTTTATTTCCTTAATTCTATTTATATGATTGCTTAGGTTGGTGTCTGGTTACTGTGTTGAATGCAACTAAAATATCATACTTGTGATTCATGAAAGTGAAATCTTTTCTAATACTTCCTTATAAACAAAAACAATTAAAAAATCTTTAACGAAATATATTTTTGCTTTATAGCTTATTGAAAAACGTGTAAAATACTGAATAAAATAAACAAAAAAGGAAAAAATAAATCTAAAGACACCATTAATTTTCATGTGATATGATGGTTAACAATAATGATTTTTATTGCACTGATGGGCCACACTAAAAGTTTTTCTACATTTGGAACTGTTGCTGGATTGTTCACCGCTTGGACATCTTTTTTGAAGTCTTCTGTTCTTTGATTTCCTTATGAACACGAGGACTTATAGTTCTGACTTTCGAAGGGTGTAAATGCTTTTGGATTAACATTTACTTTCTTTTTACTTTGGCATATACACATTTGCCTTTATTATGATAATTCATCATAAATTCTTTGGAGGATGGTACAGGAACCATTTTTTGTGGTTTGGTCATAACTCGTTAACCATTATAAATTCCTACAATGGCGTAGAAACCATTTGTTGGACGCTTTTGGTGCCTTTGTAGTTCTAACTCATTAACCCTTTACTTACTCAGATATCTTATGAACAGTATGTTTTGAGGGATAGCTCGAAGTATGCAATTGGGAAAGACAAATCGACAAATATACTTGTTCCTAAACGAGATGATCAGCAAATCTCTGACAAGTCTGTAAGTTTAGCTGCTGCATCTGGAACTGCTGATGCATTGGATGAGGAAAGTGGTACGATATGATATTAAATTTATTGTTTAATGGTGCGATTTTATATTTCCTTGTTATTTAACGTGTTGGCATTGTGGGTTGCATCACTTCTAACTTGTTTCATAATTGATGTCAGATGATATTACTTGTGTATTCATGTATCTTAAAACTTTTCTTATTATTAGCATAAATTATCTGGCCAAATGTCATAAATCATTTATCCCTTTCTTTTATAACATGCATGGAGTTGATGAGCCAGGTGTTGGATTTATTCTTTGCCTTTTATACCTGTGTATCTGAAATTCATTGTTCACAAGCTACTAATTACAGTCACCTAGAGTTTTATAGTTCTGTGTTCTCATCTCAGTTAAGTTATATTTTTGTAGCTATTCTCATACTTGTGCATCTTGTTGTTTTGGAAAAAAACATCAATTTAGATCTGTCCTATGGTAATAGCAATGTTGCCTTTTGAGTTAATGTATAGTCTTTCTGACAATGTGTTATTGGATCGGTCTTTCCAAATTCATTTTGCTGTTGTTACTGTGATGCATTGTGTTTCATGTTATGCTATTCGATGCGTTGCAGGAGGCTCAAGACCCAATGAAACTGGGAAGAAGAAAATCCTGCTATTGAAGGGGAAAGAAAAGGAAATTCCCAACGTGAGTTAATATCTTGGTTTATAACATAATAAGTGTGTTACTTTAAAATGAGAAAAGACTGAAATTTGAGGAAAAAGTGGACCATAAATATGGTCCCCTAGCTCTTTTTGAAATTCTTGGTAGTTCGCTTGAGCTTTCACTGAAGGTGAATGGAAAATTATTTTTCTACTTTGATCAATATGAGGACAGAGTATAGATTGGTATATCATAAAGATACAAAAGTGTCTCTTTTACCACCTAGTAAATATTTCATTATTTTGTATGAAGTGGTTTTTCAAACTTGCAGCAAATATAGTTGAATTAACATGCACCAATTACAGATTTTCTTGCTGAATTTCGATGTCCATTTTAAAAGATGAAAGAAAAACACATAGGTTTCTGTTCTATTCTTCTGTAGGATTCTGGTACTCCAACACTACAACAAACTGCAGCATCTTCAGCCTAATTTTCACATTGTTCAACTGTTGTTCATCAGAACCAGCCACGCAAAACTGGTGGAAGGATCATCAGGGGCATTCTTCTTGATAGGGATAGTCGTCAAAATCAATCAGCATGTGTATCTCAATCTGAAATGCAAATCCACGCCCCAAATCAGGACAGGGATAGAAGACCTCCTCGGCCCCCAAGCTTCCAGTCGTTTCAGAAGGATTCAAGTGGAGCTTCTGGGGATAAGGTTTTTGGCAATGATTTTCAGGGTATCCACACTGAGAATCTGGAAAGACGAACAAGGAATAAGGATAGGCCTGATCATGGTGTTAGGACTCCTGTTCCCCGTTCAAATGGCTCACATTCTAGTGACGGGTCTTTTACATCTTCTACTTCCCAAACCTTCCAAGTAAAAGATTCCACCAAAGGTTGGGTCAGTTGACTATATATTTTGTATTTTGGTTGCAACTTGTTTAATATACTGAAAATATAATTTTCAAGTTCCAACCTTTCTGTTCCGCTGATAAATTGTATATTTTCCTAATATTCTAAATGTGTTCTTTTTTTCTATTTCATAGCTCATATATTTACATTTAACGTCATAGACTTTCTAGGAACTCATGCAGGTATAAAACATGACATGTTAGTTGCACGTGGCAATGAGTCAAGATTCACTGGAAGTGGTCGTGGCAGTTATTACTCTGTTGACGGTGGTTAGTTTTGCCTGGAGCATTAAGTGATTTATTATTGTTAACCTGCATACTTTGCATACTGATGTCTTGTGAATTAGTATAGTTTCTTACGGGCATGGTGGTCGCCGTGGATCACCGCGTGATATCAAGGATGCAGATGGCTCTTCCCTTGTGGAGAGCAAACCCTTGAAAAGAGGAGGTTCTTCTGTCCATTGTTCCCACAAGGTATGCATTCTAAACTTCTGACGGTCAACAAGTTTACACCTTTGCTATTTTTGGTGCCCTTATCCAATTATTCTGTTTAATTACAGAAACAAGTGTGGGTCCAAAAGTCCGGTTCTGGTTCATAGTTTTGTGACTTATGGTGAGCTCTTCACTCTTTGTTAATTATCTTCTTGCGCATCTTTTGGTAGGAACATAATTTTGGTCCATTCTATAATGGACACTAGCATTTGTAGTTTATCGAATGAGGTAATTGGTATGTGTAATTAGGTTAGGTCTGGGTGGGTCCGAATTGGACCTGGTGATCAGTGGGGATTGGAGCTGTCTCATTGAGAGGCTTTGTGAGAATTACATTTCAGTGTTTCTGCAATTTTTGCAATAAAATAATTCTATGTTCTTTGTTTTGGTACTTATAATGAAGCGAAGAATCTTGAAAAACTGCTTTTGACTACCTTATTTTGCAATAATCTGAGCAACGATCTCACTAGATGCTTTTGCAGTGGAACCCTTAGTCGATTCTAATATTGAAGCATACATTTGATAGCTGGATTTCTCTCTTGCAAGTGAGAATATCCTTTGGGAGCAAGGTTGGAGGAGTCGGACAAATCTTACTCAAGAAAAATGTAAAAGGCTTCAGTTCTAGCTGAATGCCTTGGATGGCACTATATATATTCTGCTAAGTGGGTTGACGACCCTAGGAATAGGACCGAAGAAGTGATGATGTGATTATAGTCGCATATTACAACACCATTTTCATCTGTGGTTATACTCATTGGCAGGACTATGGATACTCCGTTCTTGCCATTGACTCGGCTGGTCATCTAAATATCTAGCTTCTTAGACGGTTTATATTTGCTGAACTGTATATAAAAAGGAAAAATCCATTTGTACAATTATTAGGGGATTGTAATTTTTACAATCTCTCACATTAGTGTGAGAGATTGTAAAAATTACAATCCACTAATGATCGTACACCTAGCATTGTTGATTTAAAAATCTGGCATGACATGTACATGTACGGCCTAGTTATTTCGTATGTGTTTGTCTAAGCAGTTTGCTGTGTGGTTTGGTGAAAGTACTGTATACCTTCAGGCGTACCCATAATGGTGTTTGTCTAAGATTAGAGCTTGAAATTCATGTGCAATTGCTCCCTTGGGAGTACAAAGAAAATGGTATTAGAGATGTGGGATTTGAGTTTCGTTTTGCTGATGTTGGTGTCGATGCTTGTAGAACAAGCTATTTATGGTTAATGGTTTAATGTGTTAAATTTGTTTATTTTCTTGTCTTAGATTTCTTTTTGTAAAATGTTTCTGTGCTTTTATTTCAGTTTCATTCACATAGAAAACCTGGTCACAAGCATGTGTGACAACCCAGCCTCTGTGTCCAAACCGTTAATTTACGTATCATCCGCCTCGAAAGAGCATAAGTCCATCTTATCTCTCACGGATTTTTGTCGCGTTTTCAATATTCAACTTAAATATCTTTTAAGGGAAAGTTAGTGGATTTGAATTTTGTTGACGCGGAAAGTTCGTGGATTTGAATTTTGTTGATGCGATAAAAAATTTTGAGGAGTAAAATTGACTGAAGTTCTCTTAGAGTGAACAATACGCAAGTAAACGGTTTGAGTACAGAGGCCAGGTCGTTACAATATGAGGAATGAATTGTATCACTCGATCAATAATTAAATGCATATCCAAATTATGCAATGCTTCGTGTCGTTATACCATTTTCAAATATGCGAATATGGGTATTAAGCGAGGTGAGTTGCTTGCCAACTCGACTCGCATATCAACTGAGTTATGGATGCACGTCTCACATGAGTTGGCTCGCCCAAGCTGGGCGAGAGGCACGCATTTTAGCAAAGAGGCGAGACATGAGTAGCTCATACTGTGAGTCGAACTAATAATGGTTAGATTGTTTTAAGATTTTCATGATCACTGTGCACTAAATTGAACTTAACAATTGCAAGACTTTTGATGGGTAACATTTAACAATGAATCACTAGCAAATATTTCATCAGCAAGGAACTATAAACTAAAGTTATTTTCATCCTTTCCAGTCACAATCCCATGAACCCATCACTAGAATTAAAAAAAATTAATTAAAAATTGTGTTGTAAAGTATAAATGAACAATCTCTATTGACTCTCACAAGAATGTTCTTAATTTGATTTCTTATAATTTTATTGATCTTTAATGATATTATTATTCATGATTTTGACTCCTACGCCCCCTCCTTCAACTATTACTACCCACAGTAATACTAAATGAATAATGTTATTTATCACCACTGTTGTTGAAATACCAACTTAAGTGACACTAATATGATAAATAATCGGTATAATTAAATGACTTATTTAATTTTATATTTCATTGTTTTTTATTCACCACTGTTGTTGAAATACCAACTTAAGTGACACTAATATGATAAATAATCGGTATAATTAAATGACTTATTTAATTTTATATTTCATTGTTTTTATTACATCACGTCACATAAATTAATGTTGTAACATGACTGATGCTAAGTAGCATTATGTATACCAAATATGTGATTGTTTTCTTATGTAGTGAACAAAAGTTACGAAAATATTTGTAAATTCGGATTGTTTTTTGCTTTGGTATTGGAATTTTAGCGTAAAAGAAAACTCCGCCACATATTGAATCCCGCGTTTCACAAGCGCCACGTCATTAGTCATCCTCGCACTGTCGCACACTCGAAGATACAAAATCAATATCATACCTCTCACATAGACACACACGGTATACAGTAGTTTGTGCCTTTGTGGTGAAATTCATCCATGGCGTTAGGGAGTAGCAGTATCAGTTTCACGCCTGGCTTTATTCAACTCCGACGACCCCATTCCACTTTTAACTCGAAATGCAGAAGCCGGACGCTTTTGCCGCGAAGTTCCAGCAACGGCTCTGAGCCTTACTCCAATGGCTATCCTTCTACAACAGTTACTCAAAACAAGCCCTTCCAAGGTTTAATTACATGTTTTATAGTTAGGGAGCATTTTAGACACTGATATCTGATAAATTGTTGCCCGGGTTTGAGGTTAGAAGTAGAATTTACCTTGCAATTTGAATGGGGTGTAACTCTGAGGAACATTTTAATGTGACTGCAGTATGATGTGCAGGCAAGCCAGAGGCAGATGTTATTGTTATAGGGAGTGGCATTGGAGGATTGTGCTGTGCAGGACTTCTGGCTAGATACAAGCAAGATGTTTTGGTATTGGAAAGCCATGATTTGCCTGGGGGTGCTGCTCATTCTTTCGAGATTAAAGGCTACAAGTTTGATTCTGGCCCCTCTTTGTTCTCTGGGTTTCAATCAAGAGGTCCTCAGGCCAACCCTCTTGCACAAGTAATCAAATGTGTATATATATTTTTGGTTCATCTTATTAACTTGTAAATATGATGAATAGAATTCAAGAATTGTATTAAGGCCTTAATCTTCTTTGTTAAACATGAAAGGATTATCATGCCTAATCAAGAACCTTTTGATGGAATTCATGTAGTATTATTGCGAAATTTTGCACGTATGAATGGAGACAGTTCATATTTCATGTGCTATACTTTTGTAACAAGTCGGGAAGAGAATGAAGACTTAAAACAATCAAATCTGGGATTGTAGTTTTAGACCACAGTTTGCCCAAATCAACACTTGGCAGTTGGCATCGTATTGGAATCATGAGTAAAATCTTACTAACAGTTTCTAGTGATGAAAGAATGAGAAAGTTATAACTTCCGTGAATTTTTGTCGTTGATAATAAAAATATTTGGTGGAAATTTTTTTTGTTTCTTATTACCCATTTCAAGCATGCATTTATTCACTTAGGTGACTAGAATCACCATATCTTGGCTACCAAATATTTTCCTTAAAAGGATACATATTGGATGAAAATCTCATAATTTGAATTATGATGTTTATATGCAAGTAATAGAAATTTCACCATTCTTGAATGATTTGCAGGTTCTTGATGCATTGGGTGAATCACTTCCCTGTGCAACCTATGATTCATGGATGGTATTCATTCCTGAAGGTGAATTCTTGTCACGCATTGGTCCAACTGAATTTTTCAAGGTAAAATTTCATTCTCCACTCTCTTCTCATGTTTGTAATTGCAAACAGTTTCTCCTATTCTTCACAAGCATTCTGCATTCCAGTTGTGAGTCGTAAGTAACAGTTGCCATTTTGCAATGAATGAGGTCAGCTACATGATTCTTTCTTTGCTTGTTGAGATCTAAAGCTAATGGTTGGAGTATGATATGAGAGCATCTATAGATGTCGTAACCTAATGATTTTGAAATGCATATAAGAATAGTCTTATTTGGACCTATTCTTGCGAACAATACTTATGAAATGAAGTGCATAAATGTAGTTGCTTTTGTGACTAGATGTGTATGCATTACCTAAAAACTCAGATGCACTTGTATCATTATTGATGATCAAATAAATATTGTATTATGTCATTTTAATCTCAACTAAAGGAAGGTACTAATTATTTACTTGACTTATTATTCAGGATCTTGAGAAGTATGCAGGTAAAAATGCAGTGCAAGAATGGAGAAAACTTCTTGTGGGTATCTTTTATTTTCTTTTTAGTTCGTATCTGTATGTATCCATTATATGAAATTCATTTTGTAAATGTTTGAATGGGATGTCTTGAACATATTGGACTTCATGCATGAAAATTCGATATATTTTTACTCATCGGTTTTCATGCATGTATATCTGCTAATTGAATATAAAACATATGTCTTCCGCAGGATGCAGTACTTCCATTATCTGCAGCTGCAATGGCCCTACCCCCTCTGTCTATCCGAGGTGACTGGGGTGTTCTTTCAACTGCCGGTGCTAGATATGCACCCTCTCTCTTGAAATCTTTTGCTCAAATGGGACCTCAGGGAGCCCTTAGTGCTACTAAGCTTCTTAGGCCCTTCCTAGAGATCATTGACTCCTTAGAGCTAAAAGATCCTTTTATACGAAATTGGGTGGATCTTCTGTCATTTTTGCTTGCAGGAGTGAAATCAGATGGCGTACTTGCTGCAGAAATGGTAACCATTTTTTGTAAACCTGACAAGTACTTTTTGAAATTTCCATTTTGTTATGCAATCTCTTCCTTAAGAACTTATTTTATGCTTGCTTAAGATTGACTGAATTGGACTTTCATGATTTCATATTAACTTGGAGCTTATCATATGATTTGAACATTTGGCTGAAAAGGTCTAAATTTGTTTAAGCGAGTAAATTTTTGATTCCATGTTCTGTTTTCCTCCAGCTGACTTGAAATTACATCATACCCGATCTTATATCTCTCTCTCTTAAAGACTGGTATGACTGAGCTCCTGTATTTTCAGATATACATGTTTTCAGAATGGTACAAATCTGGTTGCTGTTTGGAGTACCCTCTTCATGGCAGTGGGGCAATTGTTGATGCTCTTGTGCGAGGTCTACAGAAGTTTGGTGGTCGTCTCTCTCTCAGAAGCCATGTAGAGAATATTGTCGTTGAAGATGGTCGAGCTATAGGAGTGAGGCTAAGAGGTGGACAAGTGAGTCAATAAAAACAGCTTATATCTATGCCGAGATTCTTATAAATATATAATTTTACTTCTTAACTGAAAACTGGGAAGAAAATTATTTACTGCAGTTTGTGCGCGCTAAAAATGCTGTTGTCAGCAATGCATCTATGTGGGACACGTTGAGTTTATTGCCTAAGGAAGTTGTTCCGAAGTCTTATCAGGACAGGATTAAGATGACTCCCCAATGTGAATCATTTATGCACCTACATTTGGGTTTTGATGCTGAGGTATGTCAAAAATGGTTAGATAACTTTTCTATCTATTAATAAAAAATTTATGTCCGCACGTGTTTCTCACCTTTCATTAATGTGTCACTGGATAAAGAATTATGGTAAGTGTACATCCCATGGTGTACATCTTTTTTGACATTGTGTGGGAATTCAAGAAGTTTTGGGCGGGAAAATGCGTTTTTTTTATTAAAAAAAACTATCCAATCATTTGCCGACACGTGGCACAATGTAAAAAAGGATGTAAAACAAGAAGTACATATAGCATGATTGCTGGATAAATATTTCTGCGTGTTTTGCCTGTGTTGTTTATGAATTATCCAGCTTCTCTACCTTAATGGCAAGTTTATTGCCCCTGGTTTAGTTCTCAGAATCTATTCTCTCAAGTCTTAACAAAATGATTCGATGATTAGGGTATACGTGAAGACCTTGGAATCCATCATATAGTTGTAAATGATTGGGAGAGAGGAGTCGATGCTGATCAGAATGTCGTTTTAATATCTGTACCAAGTGTGCTAAGTCCTGATCTTGCTCCACGTGGGAAACATGTCTTACATGCCTATACCCCAGGAACTGAACCGTTTGAACTTTGGGAAGGACTTGACCGCAGAAGTAACGAGTACAAGGAACTCAAGGCTCAACGATCCGAGGTATTCTTATGACTGTTCATTTTGCTTTGTCGCCCTGACCAGCTTTCATGCTTGAAATTTGGTTCGATTCTATGATAATGTTTTCTAAATAAAAGCTTTCTATTTAGTTTATTTGGCTTTACTATTTCAATCATTTATAATTTAGAGCATGTTCTTCTTTTACTCCGTGTAGTGGTATCTAATCCTCCTTACCACAGGGGAATGTTTGGCATACAATGATAGACTATACTATACTATATAGTACAAGCGTTCAGAGATTATCTAATACTTTTACTCTGTACGATTCTTTGAATTAAAAACATTCTTTAATTCCTGTTAACAACAGGTAATGTGGAAGGCTGTAGAGCGTGCACTTGGTCCAGGTTTCGACCGTGGCAAGTGTGAGGTCAAGTTAGTCGGGACACCATTGACACATCAAAGATTTCTTCGAAGGAATCGAGGAACTTATGGTCCTGCTATACAAGCGGGTAAAGACTCGTTTCCTGGACATTCAACTCCAATCACACAACTCTATTGCTGCGGTGATTCAACATTTCCCGGCATCGGTGTCCCTGCTGTTGCTGCCAGTGGTGCCATTGTGGCTAATTCACTAGTTTCTGTGTCTCAACACTCGGAGCTTCTTGATGCAGTCGGAATATAACATTCAATGGTTCGTTCATTATTTTTTCTTAAAATCTGTGGATGCATAATTCACACACACATTTCATACTAGAGAGTTCACATAAATGCATTTGTATTATTTTTGGATACCGCTATTTACATCTACCGTTTTATATATATATATATATATATCCACTTTTAAAAATATTATTTTATTATATTTTTAATCTTAGCGCCTGTTTGAAAGAAATTTGCGTTTCATTTTTAGACATTTTATTACCGTTGCACAATAGTCTTTCACCATTTTCCGACAATGTCTGACACACAAATCTGCACCCTAGAAATTGGTACAAGTCTCTCTCCATAATTTTCGTTTTTACCCCCATTCTCAAACACTCAAATTAATTACACAATGCTTCCATTATTGTCGGTCATTTTGGGGGGGGGGGGGTTAAAAACGGAAATACCTGAGAGAATCTTACAATTTTCGAGTACGCAGTGTCATGCGTCAGACATGGAAAATGGGTGATAAACTACTGTGCAACTGTCATGAAATTTCTAAAAATGAATCCAAAATTCTCTCTCAAATAGGGACTTATGTAAATTTACATAAATGGACATATAAAAAAATTAAATAAAAATATATTGTTCTTAATTCATCCATTAAATTTTATTTAAATAAATTCTTTTGAACCTTTTAATATTCTTTTAGAAATGATAAAATATCATCTTCAACTAAAATCATAAACTCTGTAGCCCAGACACTTCAATTAAGGTAGTGTGTTCAGACACGAGTTGATACCGACACTTCTCGGACACTCTGTCGTAATCATTTTTCTTTTTATATTAAAAATATTATATATTGTTAATTCAAAATTATTAGCAAGTAACAAATAAGTACTCATGTTTAAAAGATTTCAACAAGAAAAATTAATAATAAGTATAAAATTAAATTTATACTATATAAATGAAGAATTTTTAAGAATTTAATCAACGTGTCGACGACGTGTCGTGTCTGTATTTTTTTAAAAAATTGCGTGTCGGCGTATCTGACGCTTATCGTGTCGGACACACGTGTCCGTGTCGGTGAATCTTACAATTTTCGAGTACGCAGTGTCATGCGTCAAACATGGAAAATGGGTGATAAACTACTGTGGGGGAGGAGGGTAAAAACGGAAATGCCTGAGGGAGAATCTTACAATTTTCGAGTACGCAGTGTCATGTGTCAGACATGGAAAATGGGTGATAAACTACTGTGCAACTGTCATGAAATTTCTAAAAATGAATCCAAAAATTTCTCTCAAATAGGGACTTATGTAAATTTACATAAATGGACATATAAAAAAATTAAATAAAAATATATTGTTCTTAATTTATCCATTAAATTTTATTTAAATAAATTCTTTTGAACCTTTTAATATTCTTTTAGAAATGATAAAATATCATCTTCAACTAAAATCATAAACTCTGTAGCCCAGACACTTCAATTAAGGTAGTGTGTTCAGACACGAGTTGATACCGACATTTCTCGGACACTCTGTCGTAATCATTTTTCTTTTTATATTAGAAATATTATATATTGTTAATTCAAAATTATTAGCAAGTAACAAATAAGTACTCATGTTTAAAAGATTTCAACAAGAAAAATTAATAATAAGTATAAAATTAAATTTATACTATATAAATGAAGAATTTTTAAGAATTTAATTAACGTGTCGACGACGTGTCGTGTCTGTATTTTTTAAAAAAATTGCGTGTCGGCGTATCTGACGCTTATCGTGTCGGACACACGTGTCCGTGTCGGTGAATCTTACAATTTTCGAGTACGCAGTGTCATGCGTCAAACATGGAAAATGGGTGATAAACTACTGTGGGGGAGGAGGGTAAAAACGGAAATGCCTGAGGGAGAATCTTACAATTTTCGAGTACGCAGTGTCATGTGTCAGACATGGAAAATGGGTGATAAACTACTGTGCAACTGTCATGAAATTTCTAAAAATGAATCCAAAAATTTCTCTCAAATAGGGACTTATGTAAATTTACATAAATGGACATATAAAAAAATTAAATAAAAATATATTGTTCTTAATTTATCCATTAAATTTTATTTAAATAAATTCTTTTGAACCTTTTAATATTCTTTTAGAAATGATAAAATATCATCTTCAACTAAAATCATAAACTCTGTAGCCCAGACACTTCAATTAAGGTAGCGTGTTCAGACACGAGTTGATACCGACACTTCTCGGACACTCTGTCGTAATCATTTTTCTTTTTATATTAGAAATATTATATATTGTTAATTCAAAATTATTAGTAAGTAACAAATAAGTACTCATGTTTAAAAGATTTCAACAAGAAAAATTAATAATAAGTATAAAATTAAATTTATACTATATAAATGAAGAATTTTTAAGAATTTAATCAACGTGTCGACGACGTGTCGTGTCTGTATTTTTTTAAAAAATTGCGTGTCGACGTATCTGACCCTTATCGTGTCGGACACACGTGTCTGTGTCGGTGCATCATAGATCATAAAACCCTACTAATCATAAAATACCTTCTTGAACTAAAATTTTAAAAAAAATTCAACACATTATTTTAGGTATAATTCTTTCATGATATGGAAAATGAAATGTTATCTTTTATGTTTTGTTTTGAGTATTAGTTTGACAAATGAAAGTATAAGATAAATTTCAAAATAGGTTTCAACACCTATCAAAATATTCTAACATTACAAAAAAGAAACAAATTTAAAATTATCAACCAAAACACAAACAGCCAAAATTATTAACTTATAAGCAAAAAAAAAAAAAAAATTTAATATATGATTTGAGGAAGGATTTGTTTGTTTGTGTGACCGGCACTCTAGAGAGAATCTAATATTTTCAAGAAAAGAGGTTCTCTAACATTTGCAACAAAATATTATAACACTGACATGACAATTTAGAAAATGAAAAGTAATTAGATGTTGATAGTGATTTGATGAATATGGTAAATTTTTTAAAATTTTAGAATTGTATTAGGCATAATGGTCAAACTCGATCCGGACACTGACTCGAACAATGCAGCGGATCAATGAGTTAGTGGTTCAACCGGTGACCCGGTAGTTCAACCGACGAGTCATTGCATAAAAACATATAAAAAAATATAAAGTATAAATTTTTTTAGGAGCAAAATTAAAATTTTAAATTTATTTTTCACTAATTATTTAGGTCTATAAAATAAAGTAGAATGTTGGACCAAAATTTTTGAAAAGAATATTTTGATAAAAGCTATAAATGATTCATTAGTTAGATATAATTTTGATAAAAGCTATAAATGATTCATTAGTTAGATATAAGTTATTGCACACAAGTAAAACTAAAGTACTTTGTTTTCAAGTGGTAATGAACTCTTTATTTTTCTTAGAGGTCCAAAGTTCAATTCTTTTGGACCCAAAAATTTTGTAAAAGGATTTCAAAACTCAATCAAATCGGTCAACCCGGTCGGGTCGAGGTCGGGCCGGGTAAATTACCAGTTAACTCGGCTAAAGCTCGTTTTGATCGAGTCAAGTGCATTTCTATCAATTTAAATTGTCCTGCCCGATCAAGGGTCCGGCCCGTTCGGGTTGCCGATTTTCATAACTATGGTATTAGACATGTATTTAGAGTGAAATGAATATATAAAATTTGTGTGAATTTATAATGTTTAAATGAATGAATTTAATAAGGACAATATTGAAATTTGACGTGGATAAAAATATTACTTTTTTAAAAAAATTTAATAGTGATGGATATAGGGGGATGAATACATAAAAATTGTGAATGTAAATATCGATACCCTTATTTTATTATATTCTATAAATTTTGGGACGCGGGTAATGTGTATTGCATTGCCATATGTAAAGGCTTTGTGGGGCCATGTGGCTTGTAACCTTAAATTGGAGAAGAAACGGACAAATGTAGTGGTGGGGACGAGCGGCTCGGATACTCGGCTCATGGGCAGCTCGTGCTTGTCAAATGATGAGTTCGAGCACAAGCCGAGCTCGTGGGCTCGTCCAAAACGAAGGTTTATTTTTATTTTTATTTTTTTTAAAAAAAAGTTTATCTTAAAAAAATGAAAAATGAACAAGCTCGCAACCCGAAACTCGGCTCGGCCCATGAGCTCGTCGAGCTCACGGGCCGAGCCGAGCTTGGCCTACGAGTAACGATTCGAGCAGAAGGTTGGCTCATTATAAACGAGCATGGGTCGAACTCGTGCTCGGTCAGATCCATTGCCACCTCTAGACAAATGCGATTGAGTTGGCCCTACCTTGACTCTATTACTTATTTGTTTGCTTCGAAAGGCCCAAATGAGCTAGGCCTACGAATCATTGATCATCTTTAATTGGGTCAACTTTGAAGTTCTGTTTTGGAAAAATTAGGGCTTGGTCCCCAACTTTCCGCGTGGTATGACCATCGCCCCTTCATATTTAAAAGTAAGGTTTTGGATGCACAACCTAAATATGTGAACCTGGTTCCTAACGTAACTAAAATAATCACAGTAGATGACTAGACGTTAAAATCACACGAGACTTTAACACAATTCACAACTAGAGAGAAAAATCGTTGAAGCATTTAACATTCGTCTCTAATTAAACTGAAGGTCGTGTGTAATTTTACCATTCAACTTCAAATTGACGATTATAATCACGTGTGGACCTGATTTTACATATACAAATAGGTAGAGATTTAAAACTTTACTTTTGAAGGTTGTGTACCTATAACCATACTACATGGAAGATTGGGATGGCCAATCATAATTTACTCTTTTGTTTTAGTTGGTTTTTCATTAATTCCAAAAAGATAGCATATAATTTATTATTAAATGGTGAAAAATGAAACGAGATAAAAATCTAAAGGTGATGCCTAGGGATGGACATGGTCCTGTTACTAATCGAATCGAACACGAATTTCTGGATATTTAGTAAGTATAACCGTTGGGTCCAAATTTAATTATGGAATCGTTCCGATTCAATTCCATTCGGTTCCGAGTTCCGTACACACACGCACACAACAACAAAGCTACATTAATTTAATTATGACATATTCAATCTTAACTCTTACAATGTAATAAAATCCAATCCCGTTATATCTTTTGCGTTTTTTTTTTTTGAATTCTCCATAAATTTGACTGTTAAAATTACAAAAAGAGAAAGATAACGAATTCACAATAATGAAGAGATGCGCAGCCGAACTTCCAATTCAATTTCTCCAGAACGACAGACATAACACTACGATAGAATAAGAGCTTTTGGTAAAATTTATGTCAATTTTATTAAGTTGAGTTTGGCTGTAAATTATAAATAGTAAAATTATATTTTGGTTTTGAACTAAAATAATTAGTTATCAAATTTATTTAGAAAAAAAGAAATTTTTTTGGCTTATTTAAGATAAAAAAAAAATTAAAAAATTTAGGGAGATTCGATTATTGTGTTCTTAGTTTAGAACCGAGAATCGATCCAAACCTGTCATTCTCAATTCTGATACTCGTTCGAGTATTTAATTTAAAAAGAACCATTCTCAATTTAATTCGGTTCGGGTATAATTCAAATCGGTTCGGTTCGAAACTTTTGTCCAACCTTATTGATGTCCTTTGACTCGTGTTTATAGATTATTTACAATTAATCAAACTACGTTATATTCATAAATATTACCAATTTATACATCACTCATTCTCATCTATTTATAACTTGATCTGTTAATAAACAACTCCGAAACATGGTTGCAATTTAGATAACAATGTAATTTAGATGATTATAGTTGGTTCAATGATATGGATATATGTTAGGGGTAAATTGTACCAAGGATATCGAACTTTAATAAAATATATAGTAAGTCTCAAACCTTTTATTTTTGTAGTTGAAGTTCCGAAATTTTAAATTAATGTTCAGCATGAGGTCCTTCGAATGATTTTTGTCCAAAAAAAAAAAAAAAATCATTAGTTTAAGGTACCACTATTTCCATCCATATTTTTTATATATCTATCCTACTCTAAGTTTATTCCTATTAAAATTTTAAATTTTATAAAAAAAGACTATATCCGTCCACGTTTATTCGAATATCAACTTTATTAAATTCATTCATTTAAAACTATACGTTCACACCAAATTCCAATACAACTATCCTCATTTTCTGCCCTTAAAATTTCCTTTGTTTTAAGGGAAATTTTCATAAATGACACTAAATTTGAAAATTAAAAAAAAATGTCATTTTCACTTTTTTTGAGCAAAAATATCATTTTTTTGGTTCAAAATGTCCAAATTACCCTTAATATCACATTTTGAGGAGCATTTAATGTTTGATTTGAATGCAATTAATATGATGATGTGATTAATTACTTTAAATATTATAAAAATTGTTTATATGTATATTATAATTGAATAAATTGAGTTTTCTTTAAAATTATATTATAATTGAATAATATGAGTTTTCTTTTTTAAAAAAGATTAAAGAATTTTAAATATTAATCTCATCACACATTTTTCTTTCCAATTCACAAACCCTAATTTCTTTTCCATCTTCTTCATTCTTTGATAAAAAATACATTACTATTGAATTCATCATCAATTTTTAGAGGTTAACCATTACAAATTGTTAATAATTTTATTTTTATAGATTATTATTTATTAGATGTAAATACAATATGGTCAAATCCAATGTGAGAAATTTTTGAAACTATTATTCATTGATTTGTTTGGTTTTTGAAATATTTTTTAAGATTAAAAATACCAATATCCTTTACAAAATGTGAAGGATTTCATATTTAGCCCATGTTTGAGCCCACATTATTTTTTCATTATTATTCTCTACTTATTTTCAACCAAACATTTTTAAATAAAATAATATTTTTCATCACATCAATAACTTTTTCTTTTTTCAACCACATATT
>CAIGRF010078453.1:30541-45174 GCA_903798235.1 Fraxinus ornus | reverse complement strand
GCTAAGGCATTGTAGGACTCATTTGTACTTTGAAAAATAGTTTCGTGATTATGAACATTAGGCTCTACATCAGCAGACATTTTTGAATCATCTATCAAAACAATAAGATAAATTATCAAATTGTTGGAGTCCAAATAAACAATATAGAAGTTTAAGGGAGTGAGAAAAGCTAACGGATTGAATATGTTATTTAACAGAAAAGGAAAAAAAAAGGTGCGGAGCGTGCTAGGGAAAAAAATAGCATAGAGCCACGACATGCAGAGACATGGAGTCTATTTTTCTAACACAAGTGAATGCACTTGTGCACTTAAAAAAATCCCACCACACATCGCCGAGACATCTTATTTAACATAAAAGGAAAAAAAAGGGCGCAGAGAGAAGTTTTAAGGGAGTGAAAAAAGCTAATGAATTAAACATGTTATTTAACAGAAAAGAAAAAAAATAGCGCGGAGCCACGACATGCGAAGACACAAAGTCTATTTTTCCAGCACAAGTGATTACACTTGTGTAAAAAAAAAAAAAACCTTCGCACATCACGGAGACACTGTGTCCGCATTTGCCCTGGTGTCTGCACATCGCGGACATCGTATCTCGCTGGTGTCCGCGATGTGAAGACACCAGTGCATGGTGTCCGCACATCAAGGACACCAGCGAGACACCATGGCCTAGCGTCTGCACATCGCGGACACGGTGTCTCCGCGATGTGCTGAGATTTTTTTTTTCATGTCTGAAAGAAGTCTTGATTTGCAATCACTTGTGTTTCATTTTCATGTCTAAAATAAGTCTCATGCAAAATCCATCATTCCTCTACGATGTAAAAGAAACACTATAGGCTAACTAAATTGAAAACATTATTCCAACAAATTCTAACAATTATATCTCGAACACAATCAATGTTGGTAGCATCTCCATTCTCTCTAAATTGAGAAACTTATGAACTCTCTGTAAATTTAAAAAAACTTGAAAAAAAATTGCAGACTAACAGGAACTAAGGAAAAAAAAGCAGCAAACATTTTGAAGATTTCTCTGTCTCTCTAAAGAAGTTGAAGAAGAAGGTATACTCTGTTTGAATTTTTGGGCAGACGTTTGATTCTATTTGTAATGACGAAGAAAGAAATTGATGAATGAAAGTGAAGGGGGAGGAGAAACCAGATATTTGTTATTGAAAGTCGGTTTAATTAAAATTGAGAAGTCAACAAATGTGGCTATCTCACTGTAGAAAAATCACATCTCACAAAGATGAAGTGTGAAAGCAAGGGTTCAAAAATGAACAGTAAAAAACTCATCTCCTCTTTTAATATAGAAGTGATTAGTAGAGGTCTATTGGCTTTCCAAAGAACCAGTCCAAAGAGAAAAAAACTTACCCAAATCCAATTATCCAAACCTAAAGGCTGAAATTTAAACAACAAAATTTCAAAATCCAATCTACAACTTTCTCTCAACCTTTAAGTCTTCGAATCTGGTCCTTGAGTTTCTAGTGGCCTCGTGTGATCGATGTTTTCTATTGGCAGAAGAAGGTCTCTCATCCATTGTTCTAAGCAGGTCACCCTATCGTCTTGTCTCTCAAGTCTTGGTCTCTCGTCTAGTAAGTTGTATGGTCTCTATATACTTTTATGCAAAATATGTCGAGTACTTATTTGAGTATATATTTTATTATGTGTGTTTGAATAGAGTTGTTATTATGTATGTTTGAATGTAAGGAGGATGACTTGGGCTTAACTTGATAGTGCAGTTGGCTTAACTTGATAGTGCAGTTGAGGGTAGTTTGGGCTTAACCTGATTTAGGTTTGAACACCTAGCTTTACCTCTAGTGATCATAGGATGTTCATTTTGAATTCTTGATCTTTCCTCAATCTCAATTTTAGCTGGTTGTTGAATACCTTCAGTCCTTTCATTATTCTACAGTATATCAGATGTTAACTCTGCAGTTCTGATTCAATATTCTCCTTTGTTAAATTTATGTCAAAGTCTTCAGTGTTGTTATCATGGAATGCATCTTCCTATTGATTATCACTTATATCAGAGAATGAGTGATGTTGATCATGAGTTGCTTCAGGTTGAGTTGTATCAGTAGGACTGGAGGCTGTGATTGAATTGTTAGATTCAGATGGAAGATAAATGTATGGCATTACTAGTTCAGGAACTGCAGACTTGGAATGGTTTTTGACAGTGAATAAGGTCTCAAAGGAAAACTCAAGTTCATTAAAAACAACATGTCTTGAGATATATAATCTTCCAGCTGAGCTTAAACACTTATAGAGCCTTTGTGAGAGTCACTGTAGCCAAGAAAGATGCATTTTGTGGAGTGGAAATTGAATTTGTGTCTTTGAAAGGGTCTCAAATAAGGATATCAGGCACATTCAAAGACCTTTAAGGTTCTATGGTTAGGCTTCTTTTTGTATAAGACTTGGTAGGGTGATTGTAATTTAAGAGTGGGTGTAGGTAGTCTATTTATGAAGTATGTGGCAGTTTGAAAGGAGTCCCACCAATATTTTAAAGGTAATTTAGTTTGAGCTAGAAGTACCAAATCGGTTTCAGTTATATGCCTATGGTTTCTTTCTATTCTACCATTTTGGGCTGAAGTGTATGGGCATGGATGTCTGAATTCCGTACCTTCTTGTGTTAAAAGGTTTGAGAAAGTTCTATATTCACCTTCCTAGTCAGCCTGCAGAGTTTTTATTTTGTTGTTCAATTTGTTTTCAACAAGTTTCTTGAATTTGTTGAAGACATTTAAGGCTTTTGACTTCTATTTCAGAGGGTAAATCCAAGTAAATCTACTGAAATCATCAAGAAAGGTTATGTAATATCTCAATCCAGATGTTGACAGAACCGGTGCTAGTCCCCAAATATCAGTATATACAAGTTCTAAGGGTGTTTTACATGTGATAAAGACAGAGAAAGGTAACAAGTTGACATGCATTGTAAAATGATTTGATATCATTTTCTTTTGTTTTCAGATTACAGATTTTAAACACTTGAGTCATCACTTATCTAGAGGGATGACCAAGCCTTTTGTACCATACATCAACATTGGAAATTAAAGACTCTTGACTTGAATTGACATGGGACTTTTGACTAGGAAGAGCTAAAGATTCTTGACTAAAAGGAGCAGAGGAAATGTTGCAATATGATTTATTTGAAGAGCTTGACTGTCAATTAAGGTAGTTGGTGCTTTGGTGAAGAAACTCTATTTGATACGACCCTTTCTTAAGCTTCCCTCGCAGGTTGTTCAATACAAATGTTTTATCATTTAAGACAAGTATGTGTGGTTCCAAAGTGTGAAATGAGTGGCTTGTTACCATTTCCTACCATGATTCTTTCTTTACCAGTGTAATCACTAGCTGAGATGATGTTCCCTTTGTCAGAAGTGATGTGGTTGCTTGCTCCAGTGTCAGCAAACCATGCTGGATCATTTACAGTATTGTGAGAAGCTATTAGAGTTGTTGGTGAAGGGTTGTAGCTGATCCTCTGATTTGGTGATATCCCAATATATCGTTCATCATATTTGAAGTTATACACATTTGCTTTGTGCCCAACTTTCCCACATACTTGGCAAACTAGCCTATCACATCCATATAAACTTCCTCATCTGTTTCTACCTCTTCTACCACCTCTGTAATGATTGAAGTTTGTGAACCTTCCTCCCATATTTGGCATGTTGGACCTGTAGTGATGATGACTAAAACCAGACCTATGAGAGAGGTTGGCTGAGGTTTGGTCAATGCTTATCCCTGTCATTTCATTTCTGATTGAGTTGAGGTGTTCTAGTCTACTTTCATAGGTCATCAATGTGGATTGAAGTTCTCCCCAAGAGATGTGACCCCTGTTGTTGATTTGGACAACAATCGATGTATAGTATTCATCAAAACCTGCCAAAACTTGAGTAATCAGGTCTTATTGGTGATAGTTTTGCCAGCAATTTCCAAATTATCAGCAATCTGCTTGACTTTATTTAATTACTGATCGATACTCATGTTTCATTTCCTTGATTTTTGGAGTTCACTAAAGAGAAAGGTGATCTTAGATCTATTTTGGACTCCATAACTCTCCTCAATGGCAGTCCATAATTCATTTAAGTTTGTTGAACCCATCACTCTCATGGCTATATTCGGTATCATTGAAGAGTAAAGCCATCCCATTAGCAGCTAGTTTGTGGATATTTATTGGTAATATTCTAGATTTTTGACCAGCTTCACCAATAATTTGAGTGCCAGTGAATTCTTGAGAACATACCTTTGTCCCAAGAATATACCCTTTCTGATTATGTCCTCGAATGATTGGGAGAATCATGTTTTTCTAGAGCAGATAATTATTCTTGTCTAGCTTCACAGACACAGTTTAGGTAAGGTTGACACCAAAGGGTATGAGGTGATTGTTTCCAGGTGGTAGTGTAGCAGTGCTGCTGGAAATGGAAGAATGAACAGTGGTAGGGTCATTATTTTGTAGGGTGTTACTGGCGTTGGCCATAGAAGCCCTGATACCAAGTTAAAGTTTGAATGAAAAGCAAGATAGTGATCTAACCGTATTCACATACGACTTTCTGTATTAACACTCGCCTTATACACAGATAACTTACTGTATTCAATATGATGTTTTCATTGTTTCTACTACTGAATTATATAATATAAGGCAATGTTTACAAGAATAATCTAGAACCTATGGTGGTTAGGTTGTTCCACAATTTTTGGATCATGTTGGAATCTTTATACAACAACTTGGTGGTCCAAATGTACACATGTCAAATGCTTATGATAGCAAGGAATGAAGTTGCCGAATCATTGAATGAGTTGGACAGTGACATTTACTGATATTTAGTGAATGTGTTAATGTTAATTCTCACTAAGGGGTGATGATGCAATGTGGTGCATTGCACCACTATCAATCACTCAAAGGGGAAAATTAGAGAGGGAATTGGGAGCCAAACCTGCGAAGGAGAGGGCTGGGGATTTCAATAATTCCATCAACTAATTGTACTGCTCAATAGAGAGACCCGATGCAACATTCACGTTTGAAGTGCATTCGTTGACCGAGACTTCATGCACCATCAGAGAAGAGGACCCAAGGACATCGCGCTTAGCCTTGAATGGCCACACACTCAGGGTTCCCAGATTTCATAGTATTTGTTATGGGAGTGACCCGATTTACCACACTCTTCAAAGAGAGATATGCTAGTGAGCCAGATGTGGTAGGGATAAAAAGTAGGTTGCTGTGGTATTGATGGGTAAGGAAAGAAGAGACCTCCATGCGAGAAGCGGGTAGCTGGATCAAATGCTAGGAAACCTTAGTGCAATTGATTCAAGCTAAACACGAATAAGGATGAGGTAAAAACAGCGCCGACATTTTAGCTCGATTGTTATGTTTTTATCCATGTCCAGAATCTGGATGGGTTGCTTGATTCTACACATTTTTGTTGGATGACGTTGTCAACTTTTGAGGTCAAATTTCATTGTTTAGAAGTCAGGTTTAGTGTTTTTCTGTTTCTGAGTTAGCTTAAGCGTATATTCGTTATTTCATCATGGTTATTTTGTTGTCTATTTATCTAGTTGTTTTTATCACGTTACGCTAGCCATTTTACAAGCTACTTATGGTTTTTTTTTTTTTATCATGTTTGTCTAGTTGTTTTACAAGTTAATAACGATTGTTTGAATCCGCCCATATAGAACATATTCACTGTATAAAGAAAAAGACATTGTTTGAGATATTAATTTAACTACTTAGAACTTATTAAAGATTTTCAACATTTGTGGCGTTCAACATTTTCAGCCATGGTTCTTAATTAAAGAAATCATTGGGTCAAGGTACTTCATTCGATTTTAGTTTTATTGGGGTTCGTATCGAATGTTGTGTGGTGTACATCCAGCAATGAGGTTCGTATTAGTTGTTATCACGGCTTTGGCTCTAAAATTAGGTTTTTGTGTTTCACTATCTTTCTTTCCTTTTTCAGTATTAATTCTCCTCGTGTCTTCTTCGTTGAGTTTTCATCACATTTTTGAGTTACAAATATTGAAACAATCGTATCAAGAACATTTAAGAATTTTTTCTACGTTAACCCCAAATGTGATCCCCGTTGTAGGATATATCTTAGCATCTATAGAAGATTTGATATAACTGAAAGAAAACTAAATTCAGAATTATAACCTTGGCCAAAAGATTTCTTGAATCCATAACCTAGGCCGGAAGGGTTAAACACCGTAAAATGCTCAAAATGTACAAAATTCGTCATAATGCATCAAAATGTATGATGAGAATCATGGAAGGCAAGCTAGCAAAGGTTCATTGCATGTTCCGGAGTGGCCCATAACAATGTCAAGTGAGAGAAATATCAAGAAAGCCATACAATGACTTGTCCATGTAACGTGAGCCAAGAGTTAAGTTCAACAAACAAGAAACAAAGTTTAAAGGTTGGAGTGATGGAACAGCGAAACCTTAGTGCAATTGATTCAAGCCAAACATGAATAAGGAGGAGGTAAAAAAGGCATCGAAATTTTAGCTCGATTGTTAAGTTTTTATCCATGTCTAGAATTCGGATGCGTTGCTTGGTTCTACGCATTTTTTTTAGATGACGTTGTCAACTTTTAAGGTCAAATTTCGATGTTTAGAAGTCAGGTTTAGTGCTTTTCTATTTTTGAGTTAGTTTAAGCGTATATTTGTTATTTCATCATGGTTATTTTGTTGTCTTTATCATATTTATCTAGTTAGTTTTACCAAGTTAAGCTAGTTATTTTACAAGCTACTTATGGTTTTTTTTTATCATGTTTGTCTAGTTATTTTGCAAGTTAATTACGATTGTTTGAATCCGTCCATATAAGACATATTCACTGTATGAAGAAAAAAACATTGTTTGAGATATTAATTGAACTATTCAGAACTTATTAAAGATTTTCAACATTTGTGTCGTTCAACATTTCCAGCCTTGGTTCTTAATTGACAAAATCATTGGGTCAAGGAGTATCATTCGATTTTAGATTTATTGGGGTTCGTATCGAATGTTGTGTGGTACATCCAGCAACGAGGTTCGTACTAGTTATCACGACTTTGGCTCTAAAATCAGGTTTTTGTGTTTCACTATCTTTCTTTCCTTTTTCAGTTCTAATTCTCCTGGTGTCTTCTTCGTTAAGTTTTCATCACATTTTTTAGTTACTCATATCGAAACAATCATATCAAGAATATTTGAGAATTATTTTGTGCATTAACTCCAAATGTGATCCCCGTTGTAGGATGTAACTTGGCATCCAGAGAAGATTTGATATAACCAAAAGAAAACTAAATTCAGAGTTACAACCTTGCTCAAAAGATTTCTTGAATCCAGAACCTAGGCTGGAAGGGTTAAACACCATAAAACGCTAAAAATGTACAAAATTCGACAAAATGTATGATGAGAATCATGAAAGGCAAGCTAGCAAAGTTCCATTGCATGTTCCGTAGTGGCCCATAACGATATCAAGTGAAAAAAAATCAAGGAAGCCATACAATGACTTATCCAGTAACGTGGGCCAAGAGTTCAAGTGCAACAAATAAGAAACAAAGTTTAAAGGTGGGAGTGAAGGAAGAGCGAAACCTTAGTGCAATTGATTCAAACCAAACACGAATAAGGAGGAGGTAAAAACAACGCAGAAATTTTAGCTCGATTGTTATGTTTTTATCCATGTCCAGAATCCAGATGCATTGCTTAGTTCTACACATTTTTGTTGGATGACATTGTCAACTTTTGAGGCCAATTTTCATTGTTTAGAAGTCAGGTTTAGTGTTTTTCTGTTTCTGAGTTAGTTTAAGCGTATATTCGTTATTTCATGATGGTTATCTTGTTGTCTATTTATCTAGTTGTTTTTACCACGTTACGCTAGCTATTTTACAAGCTACTTATGGTTTTTTTTATCATGTTTGTCTAGTTGTTTTACAAGTTAATAGCGATTGTTTGAATCCGCCCATATAGGACATATTCACTCTATGAAGAAAAAGACATTGTTTGAGATATTCATTTAACTATTCAGAACTTATTAAAGATTTTCAACATTTGTGGCGTTCAACATTTTCAGCCATGGTTCTTAATTAAAGAAATCACTGGGTCAAGGTACTTCATTTGATTTTAGATTTTTTGGGTTCGTATCGAACGTTGTTTGGTACATCCAGCAACGAGGTTCGTATTAGTTGTTATCACGACTTTGGCTCTAAAATCAGGTTTTTGTGTTTCACTATCTTTCTTTCCTTTTTCAGTTCTAATTCTCCTCGTGTCTTCTTCGTTTAGTTTTCATCACATTCTTGAGTTACTCATATCGAAACCATCCTACCAAGAACATTTAAGAATTATTTTGTGCTTAACCCCAAATGTGATCCCCGTTGTAGGATGTATCTTGGCATCCACAGAAGATTTGATATGACCGAAAGAAAACTAAATTCAGAGTTATAACCTTGGCCAAAAGATTTCTTGAATCCAAAACCTAGGCCGGAAGGTCTAAACACCGTAAAACGCTCAAAATGTACAAAATTCGCCAAAATGTATCAAAATGTATGATGAGAATCATGAAAGGTAAGCTAGCAAAGGTCCATTGCATGTTACGGAGTAGCCCATAACGATATCAAGTGATAAAAATATCAAGGAAGCCATACAATGACTTGTCCATGTAACGTGAGCCAAGAGTTCAAGTGCAACAAACAAGAAACAAAGTTTAAAGGTGGGAGTGAAGAAACAGTTCGTGCAATTGATTCAAGCCAAACATGAATAAGGAGGAGGTAAAAAACGTGTCGAAATTTTAACTCGATTGTTAAGTTTTTATCGATGTCTAGAATTCGAATGCATTACTTGGTTCTACACATTTTTTTTGGAGGACGCTGTCAACTTTTAATGTTAAATTTCGTTGTTTAGAAGTCAGGTTTATAGTTTTTCTGTTTCTGAGTTTGTTTAAGGGTCTTCAAGAATTTCCTGAAGAAAACAAAGATAAAAAGACATTTACAAAATTTCATTGGTATATTAAATTATGCTGAAGGATTTATTCAAAATTGTGCTAAATTAAAAAAAAAATTATTTTCTTCCAAAGTTAAGAAAGAATGTAATTTGGTCTTGGGAAGAACAAGATTGTGAAAATATTAGGAAGGTAAAAGAGGAATTAAAAGTTTTGCCTAAACTTGTAATTCCACAAGAAAAAAATTCTTTATCCTTGAAACTAATACTTCAGATAACTATTGGGGTGCAGTACTAAAGGTAAAAAAGAATCATAAAGAATATAAATGTGAAAAGGATTGTTCTTGCCCTGAGATACTTGCAGAATATACATCAGGAACATTCAAGGAAGTTGAAAAAAGATATGAGACGAACAGCAAAGAACTCATTGATGTAAAGCAAGGAGTACAAAAATATGAAGATTATTTATTGCCAAAGAAGTTCTTAATCAGAACTGATAACACTCAAGTTAAAGCATTCTTAAAAAATAATGTTGATCCATCTATTGCCAATATATATTATCAGGATTCAAGTCTGGTTTTCTTATTTCAAATTTGATATTGAATATATAAAAGGAAAAACTAACTAACTTTCTTCCTGATTATCTTAGCAGGGATGGAGCTAGAACAATTGAGGACGAAGTCCAAATTCTTAAGATAAAAGTTTCCTACTTGGAAACACAAATTCAAAATATACAAGATAGTATTCGAGGCAAAATGAATATTGCCCTTGAGGCAGATGTAACTTGTACAAAGACTAGTATCCCTTAAACAGGGACCAGTGAATACTAGCACTCTTCCTGAGGATAAAGGAAAGAAAAGAAGGTAATAGGAGCCCCTTCACAGGGAATAATTAAACATATTATTGATAAAGAAGATACGAAAATTCCCATTAGGGAAGTCACTCAAGATATCAAGAATAGCAAAGGTAGCTCTTCATCGAGCCAAAATTTACTTAAGCTAACTATTGAAAATATTGATCCAAAAGAAATTGTCAAAATATACCTTGGAGTAAAGCTTCCAAAAAAGGATAACTATGAAGAAGTGAAATTCTTTATTGTTATTTTTAACATCTTATCCGATTGGTACCTTGAAATAGGAAAGTTGATGAAAACTCTCCACAATGGAAAATACAACAAGATAAATTTTTATCTAGGAGCACCAGCTAACTGGGTAAGAAATTATTTTGAAGTGGGAAATATACTATGTATATATTTTAGCAAAGACCTCAGAGAGATAGCCTAACTCCCGGCTGATGTCAGGAAAACAGTAAAGAGATATACGAAAGTTGACAAAATTACAAATATATACATCATATTCCACTCAGCACCTATGGAATAAGATTCTGTCCTTGAATATATGCAGCCATTGTTCCATATTTTTAAAATGGGACTTACAAATCACCATCTTTTACCAACTAGTCAAAAAGTTGTTAAAAATAGTTACCAAGATATTATTAATATGATGCTCTACAGAAGAGCAAAAGGGTATAAAGGAATTTTTGAACATGTACTCAGATAATTACTGAGAAAGAAAAAATATGGATCTATCCCTCTGAAGAACACAAAATTTATTCCAATGCGAGGATCCCTACAAAGGATAAAGATATGTATCTTCTTGACAATTTACTATCTACTATAATCTCAAATCAAGTTAATGGATCAGAAGATATGTCCAAAGAATTATGCAAGATACTCTATGATTACAGTGATCATCATTGTGAACACTGTGTTGTAGAATATATGAGCCAAGGAGCATCCCTCAATAGTGAAGAATTCCCCGCGGAATTCTTTGATTCTAGGATGGAAAAGTAATGGAGCAAAGATAGTGACCCTTTATCACTACTTTAATAAAGCACTTTATTAAAGAAAAACCGTGGTCACTAAAAGATAGAAGATAATGCAAAGAAGATTATGATCTTTCACCCACTGGTAGATCATATGTCACGATACAACTCAAAAATACCACCTAACACTATCCAGCAAAGGGGAGTGGAAGACAAGAAATAATGAAGGACACCCGTGAAGATAGGATTTCAAAAAAGACTAAAGATAGTGGAAGACAGCTGAAAGATAAGATTCTTCAAGACCTATATAAAAAGAGGAAGAGTGTTCAGAGGAGGATATCTCGAATCCACCCTAAAGAAATACATCTAAAAAAAAAGTACTCATTTGTAATCTGTATACACCACTTGTATTCAAAAAAATATTATCTAGTTTTGAAGATAGTAAAGCTTGTAATACGGTAATCACTTATGGAGTTCTAAACTTCATAAGGTGAGTACCAAAAGTATGTAAATATAGTATGTATGCATGTACTCTTTCAGTTTATGAATATTAAGATGAAGTTTGTTATGTTCAACAAAGCTTTCATAAAAGGATTTCGTTAAGTTTCTCATGATTCCTCGATAGTGCAAATAGAGATTTTAAAAGATTTTCAAAACATTGTTTTGAATGGATATTAACCATGCCAAAGTACCCATCTTTGATGAATGTTTTAGGAGAAAATGGTAGTTTTATAACAAAATTGTAGCACCTAGTGTGTGAGTTATCTTTTAAAATTTCGTTCTAAGTAAGAACTTGATTCTGAAAAGAGTTTGAATAGAGGTGAAAACAGAGACTCTGAATATTGTGAGATAGCGTCTGTGGCAACACGGCTAGTTCTCTAGAGTTAGAAATGCAACCTTAATTGAAAAACCTTTTGTGGAAGCAATTGTGGCCCCAAATGATTTCAAAACATTTTAAATGTCCATCTGATTCAGAAGATTGATTAAGTACATGCAAAGCAGCTATAAGAACATACTGGAGGGAAAGTCTAGTTAATTCCCATTGATTACTGTAAGTTATTTACATGCTTTTACATGCTTATGCTTTAATTACTATTGATCTTTATGGACACTTCACAAGCATCTACATCTGATGATAATTGTCTTAAATTATATTTAAATAACGCATATATTTCATTTCTATTTAGAGTAGTTAAAAAATCTGAAGAAATATTTCCTGTTGGCCAAGAAAAACTTGAAAAAATATATCTTGATATAGATCATGCTTGTAAACATAACATAGGATTTGATCCTGTAGAAACTTATAAAGAGATAAAAAAGATAGGAGATATCATAACTGAATACGAAAATATAGAAGAAGAAGTTTCAGAAGGAATTGTTCTTGAATATATAACTATAGAAGACCAACTCAGAGCCTTTAAAAAATTAACAAAATATAGAGAATATTTAGGACAAATTGAAAAATTCAAAAAGATATCGTATAAATAGTAGCCCTAATTAATGAAACATGAGGAAAGAGGAGATATTGAAAGGTTTAGAAGAATCCAAGATAATACTAGTGAGTTAAGATCCAGAGAAATTAAAATACTCCTAGAAGAACTTAGAAGAGAAGAAAATCAAGAGAGGTGGGAAAAAATAGTAACAACTATAAAATATCACCAATTTAAACAACAACAATACTTGATTTGGTTACAAGAAAATACTGAACTAAGATTTCCAGGATTAGTTCTAAGAACTTACGATCCAAACAGAAGAATTGTAAGACATAACCCTCAATAAACTAACAACTAAAAGTTATAGGATCTATTATGCAATTTATTTCATTACATTTTAAGTCCATCTGGTAGCTTTCTGGCAAAAATCTTCTGTACATCATTACTCAATTAGAAGCCCCCCACCACTTGATGAGGTGTCCATACGAGTAGTAAGTATCCTCCATGTGTCCTCTCCTGACCTAGTAGCCCTAATAATCTCCTTAGAAGAAAGAACAATGAGCTCCCTAATCTCCAAAGTCACTACGACCAAACTATCCCCCACATCAACAAAACTACCACCATACATCATAGGTTTTTGGCAGAACTCAAGAGAAAAGGTGGAGAAATTGATGGAAGATCGAAGATTTACCTGAACAAAGGCCTGACTAAGAAGAAATGCCATTGGAAATGCTGAACATCGCTAGGAATCATCAAAGTGGTCACTGGAAAATGATTTTTGCAAAGTATATGTGAGTTTTGAATTTTTTGCAAGTAAAAGGTTTGTAAAATGAAGAAGAATGCCTTTTATAGGCAAAAGCAATGAGCCTTAGGTCTTTGTCGTCGATTTATCTCTTCATCCTCGCCTCTACCACAAGCTTTCATTAAAGTTGCATTTCAAAGCCTCATCTTCATGCAAAGACCTCGCCTCTGCCACCAACTTTTATCAAAGCTGCATATCATCTAGAACCTCATCCTCAAGCAAAAACCCCATTTCTTCCATCGTAGGTTTTCTCAAAACTTTTATCTTTCAGAGTCTCGTCCTCAAGTAAAGACCTCGCCTTTGCTACCAACTCTCATCAAAGCTGCATATCTTCTAAAGGACCTCACCTTTGCCACCAGCTTTCATCAAAGCTATGTATCTTCGAGAGCTTCATTCTCAATTTAAGACCTCTCATCTACATCTCTTGCATAACTACCACAAAAGGTATTCCAATTCACTTCTATAATTCAAATTTTGGGCATGATATGAATATACATGCCTGAATTTGGGGGACTATTGTGTTATGTTCCAATCATCACCTTGACCATGCCAATCAGATCATTTCAAACATGCAACTACGAAGTAAAAGAAAGCTAAGATGCTCCACATCAATGCATCGCCTCGACCTCGACAACGAATTCACTTCAGCTCTACACTGAAAGTTTACATCATGTAAATATTCAAATATGAACTTGGAAGACTATTGTTACACCTCTCCTAACAAATCTTCAAATCACCTCCACGTGGAAGCCAGCTAACAAGACAACAAGACCTAGGCACTAGAGTACTTTTCAAAAGTATTAAATGCCGTCCAATTATGATAGATGGATTGTGTAACACCCCAAAATTTTCGAATAAAATTATTTTGTTTAATATATGATTTTGAAAGTTGAGGGACTAAAATAAAGTTTTAAATTCTTATATTTTTGGGCCAAATACTTGATTTTTGATTGAGTGACCAAAAGTATATCAGTATTGGGCTCTGAATATGCCCAAAGAATAACGCGGTAGTTGTAGTGAAGCTTTGGGGTGTCGTATCCACAGGGAGATGGAAAATGCTTAAGGGTTCCAAAATGATGAGTTATCGTCTTCAATGTGTAGTAAAATTTAATGTTTGAAAGGTGAAATTAAATTCAATAATCTGCGATAGTGAAGCGTCGGAGTTCCCTCAGTTGGATTGGATCATTCACATAAACTATTCCATTTATATAACACAATTAGAGGCTTTCATCCCAATACTATAATCGGAAGATATATCTTGAAAACTAATTTAATTTACAAATGTAATCCTAAAATCTAGACTTATGACATATTCGCACAATTTTATTGGAACAAGATCAAAGATCGACCATATACATCAAGCATATAGCAGTAATTAATCCGCCAATAAAGTAATATTAAGATTAAAATTCAACAATTAGTTCAATCTAACGATAGAAGAAGCATGACTGGATCGATGAAGGATTTGATAAAAGTTAAACTAATCTCAACAATAAGTAATTGAAATTGAAACTCAATAAATAGTTTGATTAAACAATGGAAAAAGCATAACTGAATCCATGAAAAATCTAGTAATTATTAAACCAATTTCAATATAAATTCATGAAATGAAAAGTCTAAATCCTAAGATTATTCAGCAAGAAAAGTCTAATTACATGAAATAATAGATATGAAA
>CAIGRF010078453.1:10455-22841 GCA_903798235.1 Fraxinus ornus | reverse complement strand
ATAAAAGATAAAGAAAAATAATAAATATTTTTTGAGAATAGTAAAATTAAGTGTTAAATATCTTTGTTGGAGTACTTCAAAATTTTATCTCTCTAAATTTATAGATGCTCTACAAATGATAGAATATACTCTTTAAAAATAAAGAGCTTCTTGGAGATGCTCTTAACTCTCTAAATTTATAGATACTCTCCAAATAATAGAATATGCTCTTTAAAAATAGTCTCTTGGAGATACTCTAACTTGCTTATGTGAGCTTTACATGGATTAAGACAGTCCATCTAGCCACCAAATCAAATTTAATTTATTTAACCATTGCTACACTTAATTTTTATTTTATTTGATCCCTTCTATTATAATCTAGATATATTCTACTGTGAAAATAACTCGTACACCCAGTCTGACTCATACACCCAATCGTGAAATAAAGAATAAAGTAAATCTGTTTAGGTTATAAATAAAGAATTATATCCCTTCGAATAAATTGGTCGGTTTATAATTCATATAATATCTTACAAACTCGAGCTGATTGAAATCTTAATACACAGAACAAAATAAAGAAAAACAAATTTCCAGTATT
Source organism: Fraxinus ornus (assembly GCA_903798235.1). NCBI lineage: Eukaryota > Viridiplantae > Streptophyta > Magnoliopsida > Lamiales > Oleaceae > Fraxinus > Fraxinus ornus. The sequence goes on along the minus strand of CAIGRF010078453.1, from coordinate 22,264 downwards.
TGATCATCAAAGGCTGCAGCCTCGGCGCCCATTTTCCATTTGAATTCGATAGACATTACAACACTTGTCCCATTTCCTACCTCGTCGCTCTAGAAAGATGCAACACAGTCAAATGATAAAATTTGGTCAGTGTACGGTGAATACAATATCACATGGTGGATTCCCAGGAACATATTTCTTTTGCTAACCGACTAATGGAGATTTCCTTAGTCTCTCAACCTTATGTGTCATTATCATGGCAATGTCTTCTTTCCCGTCATCAACAAGAGCTCGTTTCAGATTCTTAAACATTGTATCTGGAGGCCTTATACCCATGTCAAGCATCTCTTGAAGATATTGGCATGCATCGTTCAACTTATTCTCATTGCAGAGACTGTTGATCAAGGTTGAAAACATGTGCATTCCGGGAATTACACCTCTGGACTTCATTTGATTCCATACTCTCAATGCCATATCCGTCCGCTCCTTATTGCAGAACATCCTTACCATGATCTCATATGTACTTACAGTTGGCTCAGACCCTGGCTCATCACTCATTTTGTTAAAAACACCATAAGCCTCTTTTGTTCTGTCAACCTTTATAAGGTGCCGTAGAATTATATCATAAGTTCGTGCATTCGGACCAACCCCACATTTTTTCATCTCATCAACTATCCGATAAGCATCATCCATTCGCTCTGACCAACAATAAGCTCCCACCATAGCATTATAAGTAGGTGCCTCAACAGCAAAACCGCTAGCCTTACATGACTCAAAGAACTTCATAGTTTCGTTTAACCTCTTCTCCGGCCCCAAACCATTGATCAAAGTGCAATATATATGAGGGGTCGCCTTGATATTTTTCTTTTCCATTTCATAATATAATTCAATCGCTTCGTTGAACCTTCTAACCTTACAATACGCATTGATTAAAATCCCATAAGTCACGACATCGGGCTCAAAGCCATCGTCCCTCATCTCACGATAAACCTCGTCCATTCTAAGCAAATTACACTCTTGACCCCAACCTTCCAACAATATTGCGTACGATTTAATGTCGGGCCTAAATTTTCGGTTTTTCAATTTATCAAACACCTTCTGGGCACTGTCCACATGCCTAGACTTGCTCAAGGTATCAAGCAGCCTATTGTAATCTTGCAACTCGGTCGTAAAACCATATTTTTTCTCCATCGTCTCAAATGCCTCCATAGCCTCTTTCACCTTCCTTGCCCTTGCGTACCTCCTCGAAACGAGGGCAAACGTGTTTTTCGACAACAATCCCTTTCGTTTCATTTCATCCACCAAAACCCACACCATTTTGAATTGCTTAATTTTTCCCAACGCTTCAATGACAGAATTGTAGCACTCAGCAATATACTGGAAGCCTTTTTGCTTCTCCGCCCACCTGAAAAACGCCAGCGCAGTCATTCCCGCATTGTTCAGCTTCTTTAACACTTCCAAAACCACAATTGGAGATATACCATTAAAATTAGCAGAGCTTAAATAATAATCCAGATTTTTTGGATTTTGAACATTGGATACTAATTTAGCGATTCTTTCTGCTTCTTGGGTGGTTTCGGCAACTGGGTTCTTGTAATTATTAGTCTTTATTGAATTTTGTTCGTGAAATGCATTTTGAAAATGAGGATACGAGGAATACCCAGATGGGTTTAGGTAATGATTTAATAATATGTGGTTTTCGGTGGGGTTTAGCGTGGTTAGGGCTGAGGAATAAAGAGCATTAGGGGTTATTTTGTGAAGGGAATGCTGGGAGGATTTAAGAAGGTCTTTAGATAAATTTTGGAGGAATTTGGATACACCCATTTGAGGAGTCTAAATGACTGAATTGAAGTTTGCATATCACTATATATGTACAATCCTATTACTTAATACAGGCAATCCACCATTTGGTACTCTTTCCTGAAGTATTTCTTTATTTTCCATTTTACTCTCAAAGTTAGGGTTCAATGGTCTTTTATCCCTACTGGAAAATGCCTTTTCATATTCTCAAATCTCTTCCACATATATGTTTGCAGATTTACTCGTATTTCTCGTTCCCTAATCTATCATATGTTTATTCTTGTTGATTTCCTGCCATTTTTTGTTGCGTAACAATTTTCATTGGACTCCGATATAGACTTTGGCGACGAGGAGCGAGAAGACGATGAAGGATACGTCGTAGAGGCCGGCACAGTGAAGGAGGAGCTCAAGCGCGAGGATCGAGGACACAAGTACTACGATCGTCAAGTCTACTGCCTCTACCTATCTGCCCTATGCCCTCATGACCTCATGACCTCTTCAACTTACTGTAAGTGTGTGTACGTAGGATATGCGGGTTGTAATTTATTTTAATTCTTCGAGTTTTCAAAAGGCTTAAGAAACCCAATTTACATTTTTTTTTGGAATTTTTGGTTCTAAAAATTAGGGAAATTAGCTTACTTTTACACTTAAGGAACTTTTTTTTTTTTCCATTATGTACACAGAAATTTTGCGAACCCATCTCAAGCAAGTTTGTTTTATCAAATTTTTGAACCATTCTTTGTGATTCTTGGGTACACTAGTCAAAGTAAATGTGCGTTGCACGTTGTTCTGAAATGCTCTATAAGTACCGTAAAGATAATATGTGAAGATGCCGTAATTTTTTAAAATTTAGCTAAAAATGTTTAAAAAAAAAATTAAATATCTAAAACAAAATACTAAATTTAAAATCTTATTTACATTATACAATCATATCATCAAACGTATTAGAAAATTTTTAGTACTCATGTCGTTTTCCGCCTTATCGTGTCTGCCTAATTTCTGTCTCTTACCAGCTTCTGCGTGTATATGCTTCTCTGTTTCTCTCCCAACAGCCGTCCAATGTCTCCTGATTTCTGTGTGCGTGTATATATATCTTGTAGCCCCCGAGTTTATTATGCCAAAAAGAATCAATTCTCCGCTTTACAGTTACGTGTATATATTTTCCTTCAACAGTCCAAGTATTATACCATCTTTTTGCTCTTCCTATCTGTCACCAATGTGTGTATCTATATAATATATTACAACAGTAGGCAGCATTCCCCTATTTTCTTTTTATGTGTAATATATGTATATTCAATTCAAAGCAGTCGCTCCTTCATTGTAGTCCCCTAGAGTCTTTCTTTTGTAGGGATTTAATTGATGACCAATTAATTGGATTTCATTCCAATTCCATGTATGCATTGTCAGCCCCCATTAAAATCATTGAAATATATTTATGTGTGCATGCATGCATTTATAGGTAAATGTATTCAACATATAATTACCACGGTAGGTGTCCATACATGCATTTACATAAATGCTTTCTTGAGAATTAGATATATAATATAATAAATGATTTTATTAGATGTATAATAAATAAATTTATTATCCTTCATGTATGGCTAGAAATGTCAAAATAATATTCCATGGAGGGCTAGAAACGTCCAAAAAATGATTCCCCCTACATGTGATATTTAGATATATTATAGATTTGATGTCAAAAATTGAATATTTTACCATTTTCTCTTTTTACCTCTTTTTAGCTTAAATTGTTGGAATAATATGGTGTCCTTATTTTTTAATTGATTTGATTTATTTAATTTGGCTTATTTGTAGATAGAGTAAATTTAATCAACACTCATTGAACTTTTTTATTGTTACTACTTACTCACCCATCTTTAATATGTTGCTCAATACTCACTCATCTTTTCATATAATTATCCATCCAGCACTCGTTTAACTCACATCTCTCCAAATGGATGGAAAATTGATGTGGCAAACAAAAATTCATATGTGGCAAGTATATTCTGTTAAATCTTGACAACTCAAAAGTTAACAGGCTTGATGAATGTATAGCTGTAGGAATTGCTGACTTAAAGGGTCTTGTGTCCATTCGATTAGTAAATAACTCTATAGATGGGACAATTCCTTCGGAGTTTGGGAACAGTTGCCCTATTATCGTAAATCCGACCTTCTTTAAAAGAAAATCTTCGGCCAAGCAATATCAAGTTAGAGGAACAAGATTAGGATGTTTTATTCGACCAAGATACTCAAGCTGTCTTACAGCGTCATGATAACCATGGACTACAACTTTGACAGTTACATGAATTCCTCTGGGTGTTAGGTATTTAATGTAATTGACAACTCTGTGAACAAAAGGGACTAATATTAATATGTTGTAAAATTCAAGAGGTTAGTTGCAAATAGTAAAATTGTGTTATATTAGGTCTAGGGTTTGAGAATGGAAAAAAGGAAAAACGGCGTCGAAATTTTGCTAGATTGTCGCCAAGACTTGGCTCGAGCATCATAAACGAAACTGTGTCGCCCGCCTGTCGCCAAGACTTCGCTCGAGCGACATACTATCACTCACCTGTAACTCAGCTTTCGCTCGAGCGACAGAGTTATTCGAAAAACTTTAATTCACATTTTTAAGGCTTTTTGTTTGACCCATTCAACTCCAAAACCTAAACTATAAATACCAAACGCCTATGAACGTAAATTCTAAGGTTGATCATTATGCAAACATATATTCTTCGTATCCTCTTCATACATTAGCTTTCAACCTTCATATTGTGATCTGTTCTTAGAAGTGAAAAACACCACATTCATATTCTAAATACCAAACTGTTGCTTCCTACACATCTGTCAGAGATCTGAAGATCAAGGAAGGTGACTGGAGTTCCAATCGTTGAAGAACGTGGAGTTTTTCGTTGATCCACAGGAGATATACGAGTTTATAAAGCCGGGAGTTGCTACAAGATTGCACAATCTTGGAGGGTTTTGAAAACTACGGTTGGGAGTTGGTGCAGGAGCACAAAATCTACAAGAGTTGTGTGAATTGCAGTCAAGAGGTCAAAAAGTACTAGTGGTAGTCGAGTCGGCAGACTATAAGTTTTAATTCGTTTATAGTGGATTGATAATTGGCAAAGTGCCCGGAGGTTTTACCTAGTTGGAGTTTCTCCATGATCACTTCTTGTGTTTATTTATTGCATTCATAACCGCGGTAATTTAACATTCGAAAAATTGAATTGTTTAATTATTAAGTTTTTAATTCCGTATAATAGTCCATCATAAACCAATCCAAAACTTCCTTCTACCAGCAATGAGCCCCAATCAAAATGTCAAGTTGCAGACAAGAGATTGTTGTTGCACGGCAAAGTTGATCTTGAGATTCTCATAAAATATGTCATGCCTTGAGACCAAAAGAATGATGGTTATTGGATAATTATTTTTATTGTTGCCTTGAGACTTCTACAATTGTATATAATTTAGTAGATAAATAGTAGTAACGAGAAGTAATATACAGTGAATATCAAATGTTCATATCGAGAATAAAAATATATAAAAAAAAAAGAGATGAAAAGTAAGTCAGTTCCTACTAACTTGTGAATATCTTTCACGTTTATACACTTATTTTTAACATTATTCAACTAACTGCAAATGTACGTTCACCCCACTAGTAATAATTCTCAAGACACGTGTCAACATTTCCTATCGTCAACATTCAATTTTTTTTTTCTTTAAGTTACCCTAATTTAGATTCAAATTTTGCTTTCGTTCAAGCGAATAAACCCTCTTTTCTCTCAAACCCTTAACATTTTCCATTTCCTCTGCCGCCATTTCGAGCAATTCATCATCCATATCAAAAATGGGTCTCAATATGAGAATGAAAATCGGTGCATAACTTTTCCATTGGAAATTGATGTGTGATTATACTTTGACGATATTTCATCCATTTGACGTATTCTTTCAACTAATTGACTCGTAGTACTCTTAAATCTTCATCGTTTAGTTCGATACAACTTTTGTGTATTTGCACGTTTGTCTTTGAACTTTCATTTTTTCTTTCACTTTGGTCCCTTTTCACCTGTTTCTTCCAAATTACACTATCTCCATTAAATTGCCACCTAAATCAAAATAAGAGATTAAGAAGTACCTTTTGACACAAAATAATCATACGAGCACATAAAATAAGGAGGGAAAAATATGCATTTTACATTCCTATCAAACTTCCCTACACTTAGCTTTTGCTCGTCCTCGTGCAAACTTAATTGAAGAGGTTAAAGATTGTGGATTACATGTTTTCTTGAAGGTTTTTGATATTGTATCTCGTTCAATTGGCTTACCTTTCAAGTTTCACTCCTTCTTCACTCCCACCTTTAAACTTTGTTTCTTATTTGTTGCACTTGAACTCTTGGCCCACGTTAGTTGGACAAGTCTTTGCATGGTTTCCTTGATATTTTTCTCACTTGACATCATTATCGGCCCCTCCGGAACATGCATGGACTTTTATCAGCTTGCCTTCCATGATTCTCATCATACATTTTGGCGAATTTGGTACATTTTGAGCATTTTTCGGTGTTCGACCTTTTCGATCTAGTTTCTAGATTCAAGAAATCATTAGGCCAACTTTGAATTTAGTTTTCTTTCAGTTATATCAAAACTTGTGCGTATGCCAAGGTATCATGAACCTGATTATGGGATCAGTGTGGAACTCGCGGAGTTGATTTGAAAACGTTGGGAAAGCCCGAATCCAGGTTGTAGACGATAGAATCTCGACCTGAGCCTCACGATTCAAGAACCTAAGGTATATTAAACCTTAGACCCGTTGATATGCGGAAACAAGAGTCTCGATTTACGAACGCCACAAAGAGTGTCCTTTGATAAGTTCTATGAATGAACGCCACAAATATTTAGCATATTTGATAAGTTCGAAATTTCATGGAAGAACCCATGGAGAGAAAAATCCCAATTTTTATTCATAATGTCAAAACTTGTTTCTCAATGTAAAAACAAATCCTATTTATACTAAGTATGCAAAACCCTAGAAAGTACAAAATATCTCGAAAGTATTTTAAAAGATATTGTTAAATTAGAGTTCTAAGGAAAGTAAGAAATTCGCGGAAAATAAAATATTCTGCCCGGATGTTGGGCACGAGGGGCCTTGGAATGGCCCGAAGGCGCCAATACCCCTTGTAATATGCGGCTTTAGTTGCGCAAGAGGGCGCCTTGGAGTGGCGCGTGGGCGCCAATACAACTTTGGCTTCCAAGTTCATCTTTCAGTATTTTGGTCATATCTTCTTCTCCCAATATCCGATTGAAATGATTCAAAATTAGTTGGAAAGCTTACTTCAAGGACTACTAATCTTCAAGAAATACAAATCTTCAAATTCGAACATATTCTCTACCAAAAATGGGTCTCAAATGGAAATTGAAAATTCGAGTGCTTTCCAACCTGTTCCAGCTTCCGTCCCCAACATGTTACTTGACCATTAGCTTGTTGTCTTCAATATTATAGACTCCGTTGCTCGAATATATAAATGACCAGCTTTATCAACTTTTTGAAGTCTCGAACTTGGCTCCACCCTCTCTCCAACAATCATCAAAATTTTGATAAATTGTGGCGTACCTCGGATCATATCATACTCTCCATCTTCAAGAGGATTCGTCCTCGAATCCGTACCTTCAATGCCCATATTATAACCATTGCTGCCAATCAATGCAAGAACATGAAACGGTTCATCACCTCTAGGATGCGATTTGGACCTCCTTTGAACTCGAACACGCCGCCTTCGATTGTAAACTCAATCACCTTTACCTAGATCAAAGTGTGCTCACCTCGACTGCTTGATCTTGCAAGTTTAGGATGCTCCCATAGCAACTCCGTCTGATGAATATCCGTGCATTCTCCTTGCTTTACTTGGTCCATGCACTTGTAACAATATCACTTCTAATTTGTCCCTTCTATCATCTTCTTCACTCAGCCCTCTGCATATGAAATTCCTCGAGTACCTTTGATACTCCGTCGTCTCCTCGGGAATCACAAAGTCATTTTTTGGCAAATAAGAGAAATTCAACTGAAACTCAATCCCTAGGTCGGGTGGTACTCCAATGGGGTAGTTTGCTGGATTAAAATCTTCGGTAACCTGCAAAACAGAAATAGCCAAACTAGGGAAGGAATTATTAGTTTTCACCAAAGCTCTCTCTCCCTCACCCTCATTTTTAATCAAGCTCTCACTTCTGATCTTTCTTTTCTCCCTAAAGAATCACTTTCTTTTACCTCTTGTGGCCCCTTTTCATTTTTTGCCACCTCTCCACTCTCATTTTTGTTTTCTACCTCTTTTCTCTCATGTGGTTCCTCTCTTTTTTCATCATACTTAGCCACTTCACTCTTTTCTCTCTCTCTCTCTCCTATCTACTTTTCTTATCACTTTGAGTTGATAATGTATAAGCCCCTTGTGTTGCCAAGCCAGCCAGAGTGATTTTCACCCCATCACGAAGAAAGCTATACCATCATACATAGCTTTCTTCTCACGCCTCTGAGGTTTCCCTAACAATAAATGAAACAATCTCAAGGGAACTACATCACACCACACCTCATCATTATACCTCCCAAGGGTGAATTTTATTAGAGCCTGCTCGATCACATCTACCTTTCCACACCCCTTCAACCAAGTTATCCTATAAGGACTAGGATGTTGTTGTACAGGTAACCCCAAATCTTCAACCACAGTAATGCTAGCCAAGTTCGATATGTAGTCCCTATCAATAGCTAGACTGCATACCTTACTACCCACATAACACCGAGTTTGAAAAATATATCCTCAATCACCATCCATCCCCTTTATATAGATTTTCTCACGATGTTAGGAAAAATATTTCTAAGATCAAGATGATGAATTAGACATAGATGAACAAGAAGGAATTTGTTTTCTTACTTAGGAACACAAGTGAAGAAAGAAAGATTTTTTTTGGGACTCAGTACGGATGAACAGTAAATTTTATTTATTTTTTAGTAAACTCAAAATTGGACTACGAGATCAACGAAACAAACAAAAGTTGATTTGGATGCTAGATTAGCCCAAAAACAACTTTTGACTCTTTTTTAGGAATTTTTTGGATCTAAGACTCAAAAATATTACTAGACACAAGAACACAAAGAATGAATAACAAAGGAAAACAAGGACTCAAGAAATATAAAAAAAAAAGGATAGAACCTGAATCTAGAGTCCAAGCTCTGATACCAACTAATGCGAACCCCGTAGCAACGGTGACTACGAAACCTACAACTAGATTGATGTGGAACCCAAGAACGCCAATTAGTTCCGATTTTGGACTTGAACCCAACGAAGTGAACCAAAGAACCCAACGATAACAAAGATACGCCCATTGAATACACAATGAAGAACCTATGATCCGATAATTTGAACGCCATAAGATTTAGATCTTGATAAGTTTGATTTGTTGTTCAATTGAAGAACAAGAGAAAGCAATTGCCTTTCCAAAATAATGAATTTTCAAAAGTCTCTAATACAATGAAAGTTTTTGGTTTTTTTATACCAAACCCTAGAAACTAGGTAAAAAAACGTGCATAATCTCATCAATAAGGTAGGAGATTGACTAAACATAGAATTCTAGTAAAATAAGGAAATTCACGAAAAAATAAAATATTCTGCCCGGATGTTGGGCGTGAGGGAGCCTTGGAATGGCGCTGGGGCGCCAATTATGCGGCCTTAGTTGGGCACGGGTGTGCCTTGGAGTGGCGCGGGGGCGCCAATACAACTTTGGCTTCCAGGTTCAGCTTTCAGTATTTTGGTCATATCTTTTTCTCCCGATATTCGATTGGGATAATTCAAAATGCATTGGAAAGCTTACTTCAAGGACCACAAATCTTCAAATTCGAACACATTCTATAACAAAAATGGGTCTCAAACGGAAACTAAAAGTTCAAGTGCTTTCCAACCCATTCCGGCTTCCGTCCCCAACATGTTACTTGACCATTGGCTTGTTGTCTTCAATATTATGGACTCCGTTACTCAAAAATGTAAATGACCAGCTTTATCAACTCTTTGAAGTTTCGAACTTGGCTCCACTTTCTCTCCAACAATCATCAAAATCTTGATAAATTGTGGCGTACCCCGGATCATATCAAAGGTACATCCTAAAATGGGGATCACATTTGGGGTTAATGCAAAAAATAATTCTTAAATATTCCTGATATGATTGTTTTGATATGAGTAACTCAAAAATGTGATGAAAACTCAATAAGGAAGAGACTAGAAGAATTATAACTGAAAAACGAAAGAAAGATAGAGAAACACAAAAATCTGATTTTAGAGCCAAAGCTGTGATACCAACCAATACGAACCCCAATAAATCTGAATCGAATGAAGTACCTTGACCCGATGATTTCTTTAATTAAGAACCAAGGCTGGAAATGTTAAACACCACAAATGTTGAAAAAAATCTTTAATAAGTTTTGAATAGTTCAATTACAAAAAGATTGAAAGTGAAAATCTAACTTTATAATTCATATCTCAAACAATGTCTTTTTTTTCATATTGTGAATATGTCTTATATGGGCAGACTCAAACAATCATAATTAACTTGTAAAGTAACTAGACATACATGACAAAAAAAAAAAAACTTAAGTAGCTTGTAAAATAGCTAGCATAACGTAGTAAAAACTACTAAATAAATACGATAAAGACAACTAGATAACGTTGATGAAATAAAGAATATACGCTTAAACTAACTCAAAAACAGAAAAACGCTAAACCGCACTTCTAAACAACGAAATTTGGCTTTAAAAGTTGACAATGCCATCCAACAAAAATGTGTAGAACCAAGCAACGAATCCGGATTCTAGATATGGATAAAAACTTAACAATCAAGCTAAAAGTTCGGAGCATTTTTTACCTCCTCCTCATTCATGTTTGGCTTGAATTAATTGCACTAAGTTTTCCCTCTTCCTTCACTCCCACCTTTAAACTTTGTTTCTTCTTTGTTACACTTGAACTCTTGGCCCACATTACTTGCACATCTCTTTGCATGGCTTCCTTGATATTTTCCTCACTTGACATCGCTTCGGCCCCTCCGAAACATGCAATGGACCTTTGCTAGCCTGCCTTCCATGATTCTCATCTTACATTTTGATACATTTTGGCGAATTTGGTACATTTTAAGCGTTTTACGGTGTTCAACCCTTTCGACCTAGTTTCAAGATTCAAGAAATCATTGGGCCAAGGTTATAACTCTAAATTTAGTTTTCGTTCAGTTATAACAAATCTTGTACGAATGTCAATGTACATCCTACAATGGGGATCACATTTGGGGTTAATGCACAAAACAATTCTTAAATGTTCTTGATATGATTGTTTCGATATGAATAACTTAAAAATGTGGTGAAAACTCAACGAAGAAGACACTTCGAGAATTAGAACTTAAAACGAAAGAAAGATAAAGAAACACAAAAACCTGATTTTAGAGCCAAAGCCGTGATACCAACTAATACGAACCTCATTGTTGGATGTACCACAAAATATTCGATACGAACCCCAATAAATCTAAAATTGAATGAAGTACCTTGACCAAATAATTTCTTTAATAAGAAACGAGGCTCGAAATGTTGAATGCCACAAATGTTGAAAATCTTTAATAAGTTCTAAATAGTTCAATTACAAACAATATTGAAAGTGAAAATCTAACTTTATAATCAATATTGATATGATTGTTTTGATATGCGTAACTTAAAAATATGATGAAAACTCAACGAAGAAAACATTAGGAGAATTATAATTTAAAAACAAAAGAAAGATAATGAAATACAAAAGCCTGATTTTAGAGCTAAAGGCGTGATACCAACTAATACGACCCTCCTTGCAGGATGTACCACACCATATTCGATACGAACCCCTATAATTCCAAAATCGAATGAAGTACCTTGACCCAACGAATTGTTCAATTAAGAACCATGGCAGGAAATGTTGAACGCCACAAATGTTGAGAATCTTTAATAAGTTCGGAATAGTTCAATTAAAAAAAAAAAAAA
>CAIGRF010078442.1:0-10380 GCA_903798235.1 Fraxinus ornus | reverse complement strand
TACTCCCCAAGATTTGTTTCCATAAGAGTTTGAGTCAAATTAGGAAACTAGATTTTTTTCTCGGAATTGGCCTTGGAGCCCTCCAAGTACAAATTTTGGAGGCCTTCGGAACAAATTTTTTGGTTCTGTTAATGCTTTTGAGAGTCTGGAGGCCTCCAAGCAAAAACAACTGGGCAACCTCCCAAGCTTGCTCAGGCTAAATTTTCGAACTTTCTTTTTTCGTCTTTTTCTTCATTTTTTCTTCCATCTTGGTCCTCCTCATCAATTTATTTCAATTTAAATGCTTCAACTTTTACTCACATGCTTGTTGGTCCCCAAACTTTCATCAACTTGCCGATTTATGCTTATTTCTTTTCCATTTACTTCGAAACAAATCCAAAACTGAAATAAGATAAAAAATAGCCTAAGTTAAGTATAATCCAATAATAAAACGACACAAAAGCGTAGTGAAATGGCCCCGAATAAGTTCTCAAAAATGCACTTATCAAAGGTCGTAGTGGACGAATAGCACTTCTCTAGAAATCTGACATTCTGTTATCCATTCTAAGTTACTCCAAAAATCACATTGACGCAAAAATTGATTCGCCACAACATAGCTGGTTCCTAACTGGTATCTACGGCCATCCTGAGATAGGTAAACGTATGGAGGTTTGGAACTTATTACGTACAATAAAGAGAGATTTTGTAGATGCATGGCTTGTCTTTGGTGACTTCAATGAAATTTTATCCAATGATGAGAAATGGGGAGGTTGAGATAGACCTAGACAACAGCTCGAAATTTCTCACAAATGTTCTTTGATTGTGAGCTTCGGGATATCGGGTTTAAAGGTCCCAAATACACATGGTATAATGGTAGACATGGTTGCAAAAAATTTTTTTGGACAGCTTGACCGCTTCATCACGAATGATTCCTGGTGTCGCCTCTTTACACATGCATCCATCACCCATGGTTTGTTAACATATTCAAATCATCTTCCAATCTGGATCTAACTTGACGGTGCTATTCAATCACTAGAAAGAGTCAAGCCTTTTCATTTTGAATCAATGTGGCTAGGTGAAACAGAGTGCACCAACATAGTGTTAAATCAGTGGTTCGAAACCTGCCCTCAGAACCTGAAAAATATTGGGAGGAAAATCAGCTGCTGCAACAAACAAATTCTATCTTGGAACCAAGATTCATTTGGCAAGGTGCACGTGAAACTTAAAGGGTCCAGAGCAAAGCTAGATCAAATCCAAAAATAGAATCATGCAGCTATAAATACCAGTGATTTTCGACAAGCGGCTGAAGAGGTATAAACTTGGATGGACAGAGAGGAGATCATGTGGAAACAAAGATCTAGGGTAGCTTGGCTAGAAGAAGGAGATCAGAACACACGTTACTTCCATGCAAACGCATCCCAAAGAAGGAGAAAAAAATTCAATTACAAAATTGTTGGATGATCAAGGGTGTTGGCAGGAGGGTGAAGCGTGCGACTGTTTAATTATCAATTACTTTTCATAACTGTTTGCATCAAATGGCTCAAGGAACCAAGCTGATGTTCTAACCAACATGGAAAGCAAAGTCACCACTGATATGAATTATGAGTTGACAAAACCTTTCATAGCAGCTGAAATTTTCCAAGCACCGATGGAAATGCACCCAAACAATGCTCCAGGACCTGATGGTATGCCTCCAATTTGTTTCCAAAAGTTTTGGCCTCATATTGGCTCATCTATAACTAATGCTATTTTACATGCTTTGAATACTTGTGAATTCCACCGTGATATAAATCACACATTTATTACACTTATTCCTAAGATAAAAAAACCCCCAAAGAGTCAAGATTACAGACCAATTAGCCTCTGTAACGTCCTTTATAAATTGGTTTCCAAGGTCGTGGCAAACAGGTTAAAACGAGTGTTACATATGGTGGTCTCGAAAACTCAATCAACTTTCATCAAAGGCAGACTCATCTCAGATAATGTCCTTATAGCGTACGAAGTGCTCCATTTCTTGATAAGGAAAAAGAAGGGTAAGAAGGGTTATATGTCCCTTAAGCTTGATATGAGCAAAGCCTACGATAGAGTGGAGTGGTCTTTCCTTGAAGCTGTTATGCACAAGTTGGGTTTCCATGAAAATCTTATTAATCTGGTGATGAAATGTGTTACAACTGCATCCTTTTCAATCATCATCAATGGCTCACCTACTGGTCGCATTGTCCCTTCTAGGGGTTTAAGGTAAGGAGATCAATTTCTCCTTATTTATTCCTCTTATGTACCGAACGATTAATCAATCTGCTGAAGGAAGCTGAAAGGAAAAATCATATGACTGGTATTCGTGTTTGTCGTGGAGCTCCAAGATTGAATCACCTCCTCTTTGCGGATGACAACTTAATTTTTTGTGAAGCTAATGAATCAACTACGTCTCGACTATAGACTATCCTAAGTACTTATGAAGAGGCATCGGTGCAGCAACTAAATAGAGATAAAACTGCAATGGTATTCAGTGTAAACGTAAAGCAAGATGATCAATGAGTAATTATGGCCCTATGAAATGTCCCGCAAGTGCAACAATATGAAAAGTATCTTGGATTGCCACCTATGGTAGGTAGATCGAAAACACGAGCTTTCTCTGAAATAAAACTCAAAGTATGGTTGAAATTGTAAGGTTGGAAAAGTAGTATGTTCTCCCAAGGTGGAAGAGAAGTTCTCCTCAAATTAGTGGCTCTAGCAATACCTTCCTACGTTATGAGTTGCTTCAAACTCCCCTCCACACTTTGCATTGAACTTGAAAGGATGATGGCTTGATTTTGGTGGGGCCAAAGGAAGGAGGAAAGAAAAATCCACTGGCTATCTTGGCAAAAAATGTGCAAATCGAAATCCATGGGAGGCATAGGTTTTAAGGAGCTGAAAGTTTTTAATATGGCAATGCTTGGGAAACAAGCTTGGAGCCTATTGCAACACAAGGATAGCTTGGTTTACAAAATCTATTTAGCCCGCTACTTCTCCGATGGCAATGTTTTGAAAGCATCTTTACGTGGTAATCCTTCCTATGCTTGGCGTGGAATTTGGGAGGCTAAAAATCTATTGATACAGGGAGGAAAATGGATTGTGGGAAATGGAAATACTATAAATATCCTCAAAGACAAATGGATTCCAGGAATTACAGATTTAAGTAGGGAATTAGGGGCTGATATTCAACAGATTCATAGACCTCAACTTGACAGTATAGTATCATCACTGATTGATCTCAACTTGGGGTCATGGAACTTGGAAAAGCTTAGAGTTATTCACTCCAATAATTATTGAGTCTATCCTGAAGTTACAACCTTGTTGCTTAAATGAACAGGATGTGTGGTCATGGGAACAGAAAAAATCTGGAATCTATTCCGTGAGCAGCGCTTATAGATTCTTCAAAAATTACCTTACTCCAGATCGTGGAAACTCCTCAAATATGGCTGAGAAAAAGAATTTTTGGGATACGATGTGGCGGCTGAAAATACCTCAAAAGATAAAAGTCTTCACTTAGAGAGCCTGTTAAGATCGTCTACCTTCAAAACAAAACCTGATCAACCGAAATATTCCTGTTGCTTCCCAATGTTGTTTTTGTAGCTACCAAGTGGACGATTTATGTCATGTTTGCTTTACTGCCCATCTATCCATCAAAGCGTAACTAGTCGATTCCCGGTGCTACAAAACAAAAGTTATCCTTGAGGTTTCTTGCAAGCAGCCACCGATATTTTGATAGCACTATCAAAGGATGCTCTCATGGATTTTCTGCTTATTACTTGGGGATTTTGGTATCGGCGAAATAAAATGGTCCATGATCAGATTGCCATTCCACCACAACAAATAATCGCAACAACTTTGGCCAATAAACTTGCTACAGAACCGACCCTTCCTCGTACAACTGCTCCTGGAGTGCTGCCCCGAAAGTATAGATGGACTGCACCACCTAAACCTACCTTCAAGCTCAATGCTGATGGTGAGAGGTTCTTCGATTTTAACAAGGCTCGAATTGGTATTATCTTGCGGGATCATAATGGTGAATTAGTTATGGCTTCCAGTGGCCCTGAAAAATGTATCCTAGAACCTGAACACGTCGAAGGAGATGCAATTGTGAGAGGCCTACAATTATGTCTCAACTTGGGGATTTCGAACTTACTGGTAGAGAGTGATTTTATGTTTCTTGCAAATGAAATTAACAAACCAGATTTAACCTCATCATCAGTCCATCTTCTTGTAGCTGAAATAAAGGAGTTAATGCTACGAGTCCCTCATTGTAGCATCTCTCACTGCAATCGAGCTACTAATCAAGCTGCTCACTACTTGGCACGGCATGCATGGTCCCTTCAAGGTTTGGTACTTTGGTGGCATAGTGTCCCTTTTTTCATTAAAAATGCAATTTTCATTGATAAACATTATTGTTACCTTTCTTAAGGTTATTTGCCTTCATGAATGAAATACTTTTTCCCTAAAAATAAAAAGAATAAAGAAAAGAGGAGGAAAACTACGATTTGACTACTCGTATCAATTTTGTCAACTAAAATTGGCCACACTTTGGCTTAGCGTATTTTATTGCTGGAAAGTGACGATTAACACCAAAAAAAAATTCGCTCTTTTTTTCCCTTTTGATTTACTATTCAGTAAAATCTCGTAAGAGTACAAAATCATTGACAAATAATAATTAAAGAGTAAGAGCATTGTCCCACGAAGAATAATTCTAAGTTATATTGTTCTAATTCGATATTGATTTCGAATGTCATCGAAAACAAAAGAGATTGTAAGTTGTTTTTTACTTTATTACTTATCCGAATGATTATCTAATTGCACGTGAGTACTTTGTATGAGAAAGTGTTGCGAGATTCCGACTCCACCTATTATTCTCATGTTTCAATTCTCGACCTATGTTATATAGTATAATTTTTGTGAGTTGACAATCGATAATCTAATTTTATTCAATTATATCTTCCAATGTAAACCAAGCATGGCCCGAAATATCCCTAGTGAAGTATTAACATTCAATTGCACTATTACCTATTTGATTGTATAAGTCATAAACTATTATTCCTAAAATTTACTGAGCCTTTGGTTGACATATTCTAAGCTTATTTCAAACCTCTCAAAAATAAAATAAACAACATATTATCTAAATGGTGATCAAGTATTTAAAATAATCAATAAGTATGCAATACTAATAAGTAACACAAATCAGCTAAATTAAAGGTATTTGAATTGAAACAGTAAAATAATAGGTTTTTATTTTTATTGAAACACTAAAATATTTAGCCTAGCATCTCTATTATGAAATTACAACCAAATAAATGAAAATTCATCACCTGAAACAAATAAGTGCAGGGGAAAGAAGTAGTATCAATCTCTTGTTTTAGATGTTCGATTCTAAACTTTGAATCTTCAGTTTCGTAATGTAATTTGCCTTGGCTCTCTTTCTAGCCTTGTTCTCCACGATGTAGAATGAAGGTAGGTTAAAACATTGGTTGAATTGCCTTTTAAAACTTGGACAATAAAAAAGAAAAAGATAAAGGGAAACAGAATATTTATGTTGCAACTTCTTACGATCGTGGAGTGAATTGCCTAAACAGTCACTAAACTTTACGCCATGCTTCTAAGAGGTCACTGAACTTTCAAAATCACTCAAATTATCGCTGAACTTTGCAAAATATTTTTACGAGGTCACTGAACTTTAAAAATCACCTCGTTCATCACTGAAATTTGCAAAAGGTTTCCAGGGTCACTAATTCAGTGATCTCCTAGGAAACCTTTTGCAAAATTTAGTGATCCCATATAAATATTTTGCAAAGTTTAATAATGAATGATGTGATTTTTAAAGTTCAGTGATCTCGTGAAAACCTTCTGCAAAGTTCAGTGACCACTTGAGTGATTTTTAAAGTTCAATGACCTTTTGGAAGCATGGCTTAAAGTTCAGTGCCTATTTAGGCAATTCACTCTACGATCGCGTAACAAACTTAATTTCTTCTTGATTAATTTCTGCAGAGCACGCACTTGCAATCGCATGAACTATTGCCCTATGATCACAAGGCTCAACTTCGAATCTTGTGCAGTTTGGTCCTTGATTTTTGTTCTTTGGTCAGCTCCCATCCTTTGCATTTGCAATCATAGTTTTTGATCTTTCAATTCATGTCCAATTGGTCCTCTCTCATAATTATAAATAAAATTCATCCTTTTGACAACATTTTCATTCATTTTCTCCAAAATCACATCCAACATCGAGTTTTATCTAAACAAACAACATTTACACAAGATTAAGCAATAATTTGCCAAATGTACTTCTAATCTCCATATTTAACGGTCTAGATAACTACATAAACTACACTTATCACTTAATGAAAGCAATATCTAGTTGGGTTAAAAAAAAAAAAACCTACTTTATTTCAACTTTAAATTGATCGATTGGCCTATCAAAAAAACTTCCTTGGCATTCTCGTCTTTAAATCTGTGTACGAGTTGTAAGTCTTATGTAATGTCCTTTGAAAAATAAAAATCATTGTGTTTTAAAAAGATGATTAAAAATATGAAAAGTTGCTATTGATAATTTGGGTACTTTTGATAAGCATGCTATAATCATCAACTAATGGCGGCTAACACATGCACCGCCCCATTTACTATTTAGGAAAAAGATAGATGATAAACATCTCAATTGATATAAGTTAGTGGATTTGATCTTCCCTACAACACATGATGATAAATAAAAATTCGATAAACTTATAAGAAAACAAGAAAACGTGTCAATTATAGCCTTGTGGAATAGGTAATTAAGTGGTTTTAATTGTGATTCCCACTGGTTTTAGGTAAGTGGAAGTAATCACATCTTTTCTTAGGCAACCCACTTATGTTATGGGACCAAATATAGAACAATTATTTAGTCCGTTAAATTGAAGACAATTTATAAAAGAGATGTGAAAGTATTAGGCTATTTTTCGATTGTGTACATGTACGTATATGTAGAAGCATGGCAAATTATCTGATATAGAATAATCCTATTATAAAGAGGATAGAAGTTAGATATTTATAATAAGTTTTCTAGTTGTAATAGGTTTTATCTTTTTATTTTTTATTTAGAATATGATTTATTTTCTTTATTGATTTGAATATGATTTATAATTTGTTTTAGTTTAGGATTTTATTTTAGTTTTCTTATCTTAGTTTCTTAATAAGGTAAGAAAATAATTTTGCTTATATATACAAATACAAATACTTTGTACTTTTTTAATAATCAAATCAATAAATCCAATACAATAAAATTATTCCCTATATAGTATTTAGCATTTTACTTTATTCTTGTTTCAAGAATTTTGCTTCCACGCCAAAATTGGTATCAGAGTAAGGTTTTATCCTTAACTGAAGGTTGCTTATGGTAGTAGAGGTAAACATTCTCGTGATGATGATGGGAGGATTGCAAAACCAACCTTGGTCCAAAATTTGGAACGAATGATGGATATGCTTGAAGATGCAGCTCACAAGAATTTGTAAAATTTAACTACTGTGAATGTTGGTTGCTCCAACGAGCCTATAAAATAACAAGAGGTGGCTAGAGAGTTTATTTGATACCCATCTAAGTTTGAATACACAAAAATTATCAAGTATTCTGCCAAGGTATATCGAAAAGATATAAAAGAGTCTAATTTGAGACGCAATAAGAATTTTAGAGCACGATGTATCATCAACAACGTAGCATGTAACGTGATAATAAATCACAAGAGTAGTGAGAACTTGGTACCCAAAGCGTTGCTGAAAGCTTTAAATCTAAAGAGTGAAAATATTCATTTTTCTATCAAACTTCACATGTTAATACGGAGCAAAAAATTCAAAATATGCAAGCATGTAAAATTTCACTTTCTAATGGAAAGTACTACAAAGATTAGATTTTATGTAACGTGGTAGATATGGATGATTGTTATGTACTTTGGGGACTACTATGGTACTGTAATGTATATGCCACTTATATATGTCGATATAACAAGTATGTGTTTTGGTGGTACGATAAGAAGATTATTTTGGTGTTATGTGAAGTGTAAACAAAGAGCAAAAGATTTGTAAGGCAGATTATGAGGATAAAAAAGATGTTATTTAAAATTATCAAGATGTTGCCAACCATGCTACTGTTGACTTATGGGTGATCTCATGTTTTGATTATAACAAACAAATTGTTTTATCTCTAACAATTGAATTCAAGTCTTCATAACTATTGTGACCAAATTGATCAATTAATGACAAAATGATTGCTGCCAAAGGACTCACAATTTACGATGAAAGAAAATCGAGATGGAAACCGAGCATTCACCATTAAATTATTCAAGTCAAATCAATTATCCATTAAAGGTATTAAATTTAGATGATTTGGATTCATATGTAAAGGTGAAATGCTTTAATCTTGAATCACTAAAAACTCAAAAGTTAAATTTTTATGCATGAGATAAATTATTCATAAAAACGCATGCATAAAAATTATTTTTCAAAAAGATAAAAATTTCTACTTGATTTTTAGATTTTTTTTTTTACAAATATCACTTATCTTGAAAAATTAAGTGAAAATGTCCTTCAAAAACCTACATCTTTTTTAAAATAATCAAGAAAGAAAAAGCTGGGAAAAATATGTCCAAGCGAATGTCCGGTTCGTCCAACAGTCAAATTTTTAACCATTCTGAATTCTGATGCGCAACGGCTAGTTTGGTTTTCCAACTCAGTATACGAACGTCTAGATAAGTCGTCTAGTTGGTCAAAAATTTTGGCTCTTGACTGCTATAAACACCACTTCACTCTAAGTTCAATACAACACTTTTAAGAGTATTTATGTGAGGTATTCTTGAGCAAATCTATATTGATTTATCATTATCAAGTCATTTACTTTGAAAAAAAAAACTTTTGATTGAATTAACTTTTGAAAATCAGTTTCCTCATTAAAGTTTTTCCCACCTAATACTTGATTTTCATTCATTGTTATTTGTTAAAGTGTTAGTCTATTTCTCTCTTGGTACTTAATTTGATCATATCATTTATTAAGTGAGAAGAATCAATTTTCGTTTAAATTTGTGGGTCATCTAAATTAAGGTCTCATAAAACTCAATAGTGTATAAGGATCGGTGCTCCATATTTGTAAGTCATTGGAAGAGTTACAAAGGGTTGGATTGCACCACAAGTTAATCAATATAGTGAAAAGGCTTTGCTTATAGATCATTACTTTGAATCAAACCTCCACAATTATATCGTTTGCAGCATCTCTCCATTTTACTTATTGCATTCACATTTGTGTTTATTATTTGATTTTATCTTTTTAATATTAACTTGCTTGAATTTATATTAATTCTTCAAAAAAGTTTTGATAATCAATTCACCCTCTCTTGATTAATCATTCTTGTGCTACCAATCGGTATCAGAGCGAGATGCTCATTTTAAAATTAAGATTCTACAATCTTGAACAATGGCTAATTATAATCTTCAAAATCTTAAGGAACATTCCACTAACCGTCATATTTTCTTTAATGGCATGAATTATAATTATTGGAAAGCTAGAATGATGATATACGTTCAATCAATAGATTATAATATATGAGAAGTTATTGAATATGATCCTTATGTGCCTACCAAGAGTTTTAAAATTAATGGCAAACCCGATCAAACCATTCCAGAATTTAGAGAGGAATATGACGAAGATGATAAAAGAAAATTATCCTTAAATGTTAGAGCCAAAATCTACTTTATTGTATCTCAGATAGAAATGAATTTAATCGTATTAGCACGTGTGATTCCGCATATGACATTTGGCATGCATTGGAAGTTACTATTGGCACTAGTAAAGTAAAGGAAACTAAAATTAATCTCTTGGTTAAATAATTTGAAAACTTCTTCATGAAACCAGATGAACCTATTATTGACACGATTACTCACTTCACCGATATTTTTAATGGTCTCAAGGGCTTTGATCGAAAATTTACTAACAGTGAACTTGTAAGTAAAATGCTCGGGTCCTTATCGGAAGAATGGAGCTCATTAAGAATGTTGATAAAAAAATACCAAAGATATCAATTCTTATCCTTTGGAAGAACTCTATGGCACCTTGATGACATATGAGATCAAGAACATCGAAAATAAGGAGAAAACGAGGAAAAGAAAAGAACAACCCACTACGCCAAAAAACACCATTTGCAACACATAAAATGCAACATTTTGTAGTTAAATGTTGCCAAAGAGATCTATCGCAACATTTTAATACATGAATGTCGTCATTGCTTAACAAAATTGAGTTTTAGCAACATTTTTTAAGTAAATGTTGCTAATGTTGCCTTTTTGCAACGTTTTTTTAGTGTTGCGAATTTTTTTACTTTTCGCAACGTGTAAAAAACGTTACGGTAGACAAAGCTT
>CAIGRF010078388.1:0-12092 GCA_903798235.1 Fraxinus ornus | reverse complement strand
GTAAATATTGTTGGGGAGACGTCGAATAATGTGGAATTTGACATTCAACATCGATAAGTTGTGCCCCCCGACCAAAATTCCTGGCTCCGCCCCTCTTTGATCGGTACCAAGCTCAGTCTAAATTTAGACAACATTGTTTATACAATTTAATATAGTGTACCAAACACAATATAAGTGTTTGACCAAATGTTTCAATTGAGAACTTTCTTCGACGATCTTCATTAATGTAGTGTATTTTACCCCCTTACATAAATTCTCTAGAATTTGTGTAGTTCCCAATTCCATTGACTTGAACTTACTATAAGACATTAGGTGTACGTAGTATACATGAGCAAAATAGGGGTATTAAGTGGGATGAATGGTTTGTCGACTTGCGACAAAAATGAATAGAGGACGCTAGCTGAACAACAAATTTCTCGTACGAGTCGACTCGTCAAATTTAAATGAAAATGTGATTTTATGTAAAAAAAAAAAAAAAAAGACAAATCGTGAGTGGCTCACGAGAGGGATAAGTTGGTGGACTAGAGCCAAGTCTATATTGTTGAAGAGAACCGGCTCATATGGTGAGCCGAGTCAAGTCGATGGTGATGTATCGAATGACTAAGTTCGACTCATTTAACACTCTCAGAGTGTGGGATGGGGAAGATAGTGAGGAAACGTAAAGAGAGTGCTAGCCAGTGTTGTCACTTTTGAGTGCAATAAGAGTGAGAATTATTGTACAAGGATTTCTTTCTTAATAAAATACTATTCTACATATTCTTCATTGAATTGGACGTCTTTGAATTGCAACCTTACACATTACTTTTCAGCAGAAAGTGTCAATAATTGGAGTAGAAATGATTGTAAACAAGGACTGAATAGAATTAATATATATATATATATTGATGTCAAAAAATACGGTCAATAAAGCAAAAATGAGACCGTGCCACGGGGTGACGGCTAGAATGAGACGTTTCAATTTAATATATACTTAAATTCATTGCAAAAGATTTCGTTATGTTAGAACTTTTAATACATATATCGAGGATTAAAATGATATAATGAAAAAAAATTCATATAGTGGAGACTTTGTTTTGCGCATTCAAACCATAAAAGAAATTATTGGGCTTGCTTTCGGCAAATATTAATATTGAATTTGCATGGCTGCCATAAACTATACATATAAAATCCAAAAGCATATATTGAAACTAATTCAATACTAAATTTTTTATTATGGAAAGGTGATTAAATACATGTTTCATGTTCTTTCGGTATTCAGGTTGAGAATACTCTTTTCAACTCCTTTTCTGAAGGCATTATACGAATTCTATTCAATACTTTTGTTCCCATTAATTTTTGACTTTTTGTGAACCAATTTGATTTGAACTTTAAAGTGAAATCAACTAAAATCGATTAAGTAGTCAAAATGAAGAAACGAGTTAAACCAGAATAAAAGATATTTTAAGTAGTCGAAATGAAGAAACGAGTTAGACCATAATGTCAGAAGACTCAGAACACATCAAAATGGCATAGTATGTCGACGACAAGACATAAAAGTGGCACAATGATATACACGGAGGACAACAGGGCGAAAGTCGCTCTTAAAAATGTGACTTTATCTTTTATATCACTTATTCATTCTTTTTTCTTTTTGGTAAATCAAAGTTGTGCATATATTTCTGTACTACGAGGAAACAAATCCGGCAAATATCAATACTAGAAGGGGAGAGATGATTTGGATTCGAGCTTCCTTTTCAAGGGGAGAAGAGACGAAATATAGTGATCCTCATTTTTGAAGGGGAAAAATAAAAAAATAGAAGTCTAATACGAGTGGTACCAAGATGACTCATTCGAGAGCCACATATAAGCTTGTCATGTTATAGCTTCTCAATGAAAGGGCTTCAAGCTGATGCAACTCAAACAAGGAATGTTCATGGAATGAAGTATATAAAAGCTTTTTAAAAGATGCAAAAAAGTATGCTTTGTGCAAGAAAAGCATATTTCGGAAGGTGGTTATCAATTACTTTAAATCTGTATTACTTTAAGAAAATATAATTGCCAATGAAATCGCCGGGAAATTTGTTACTCGTCAAGTTTTCACCTGTCACTATATTTGTACGGACTTGTTTGGTAGGGTTTATACTTTTTATTATATCAGACAAAATTCTTTTATAAAATTATCCAAATATGTTCAAAAGTAATTTTTTAATTTTGCAACTTTTGACTTTTCAAAAGCTCTTATATTTCATAAGATTAAATTAATAAAATTATACATTAAAAAACTTATAATTTCGTCATTCAAAATAGCTAATTTATCTATCTAAGAACAAATTAAAAATCAGATTTATATGAAAATCATTAAAAAAAAAAAATTACAATCTACAAAGTCAAGCAAATAAATATAAAATTTTAAAAACTGTTCAATCGAAAATTAGAAGTCATTTCAGTATAATGTCAAATATTACATACAAAATATGCATTAAATATTTTATGATTAAATATATATTTAATTGGTGAATAAAGTTTAAAAAACATAATGGGCTAATTAATTTTTTATTTTTAGCAGTTACATTTTGACGGACTTTCATTAAAATATAAGTTGGGAACACTGAGGGAAGAAATAGATGGATAGATTTCTTGTAACTAAACTCTACTACAATAACAAGATTTTCTTAACAATCATTGTATTTAATTATGGGACTGTGTGGACCATATTTTAATTTAAGCTAAAGTCAAATAATCAATATCGATCACATCTTTCATGAGTCCCACATCTTTTCAACTACACATTTTCAAAACTTCTATGACAATCTACTTAAAATCTGATTTTAATTTACACCAAACTTCATCTATATTTGATCCCTATTTTTTTAAAAATACATTTTTTCTCTCTTGTTGTCAACCACACATTTTTCAATAAAATAATATTAAACACGACTTAAAAACTTTTCTTTTATTTTTAATCACAAATTCTCCATTAATTTACTATTTCAAAATACATTATTCCAAAATAATGTGGCTTAAACACCCCCTAAAAATCATATTTTTTTGGGTTAAATCCACTAATGGCCACCAAACTTTATACTTAGTGTCGTCGTAGCCTGATAATTAGATTTTACTCAATTATGAATAAAGTAATCGTACTTCAATTTTGTTCAATCATGTAATTACACTTTAATTATTATTGTAATACTTATTGAATCATCCGTTGTTTAGTATTTTTGTATTTGTGTGATATGATTCTATTTCGTGTGAAAAAAATTTCTTTTTATTCATGTTTGTGTGAGTTAGATAGCATTGTCGGATATAATGAATAAACTTTAGAGGTTGTATTAGTTTATGAATTGTGGATGAATCATTCTCTTGAGTTTATTTCCTACTTATCCATGAAAACGAGACAATGATTATGCACGATAATTGAGTATAACGTCGTACATGAAGATTATTGCTCACGCCAGCATCTTTTTGACTCGAGCTAATAAGTTTGTAGGGGTATCGTGCAACTTGGTATCATTTGGTATTCAAAAGTCTAGGAGTTATTGACTAAAAGCTCGCTACAAGGGTCAAGAAGAGAAAAATGAGTGAGGTCAATATTGGGCTGAAAAGAAAATATCAAAGAGAAAAATTATATGCAAAGGTGCAAGTAAGAACTGATCGTCAGGGGATTAGACAACTAGTGAGTTTGAATCATTGGGTAAAAACTTGATTGTTGAAACACTCATAATTGGGAGAATCACCACATGAATAAATTGTTGACGTTACTAGTTAGACTAAATCAAATTTGAATGGTGTAAGGAATTGATTAAATAAACTAAACTTTAGTGTTACACCTTAGGAAGAGAATGAAAGAAACAAGTTTAGGGGAGTGTGAATCATACGAGGTAGAAAGGATAACAATTGACTATAGAGGGTTAGGATGTGAACTAACTTGTAAATGTACGACAGCCCTAATATAAACTTTAGCTACTCATAATAAATGAGAAGAAAAATAAAAAGCTATTGAATATATCACCAGATTTTGAATATAGATGTAGAAAAAGAAATAAATCTTGCACCAAAATGTTCTTCATCTTCCAATCAATGCTTCAAAAGAATTTCTTGATATTTTCCTCCCTTAAATTGCGTTCTTAAATCTCGTTGTTCTATCTTTCTCCCCATGTGTAGCCTCCTCAAAAGTGCCTAGTAACGTCCCTTTCTACTCCTCTTCACAGTCGTATGAATATAGGGCTTATTATGGCTCAAAAGTTGGCCAAAAAAAAAAAGACAAATGATCCTGGCGTCTACAGGTGATGCCTGGTCGCGGCGCCACAGCTCTATTCCCTTCAACGGCGCCACACCTATGATGTTTTCCATATTGTGGCGTCTCGGGGCCGCTCTTCTTTCTTCGATCTTCCGGTTTGACTATTTTGCACTTTTTGTTACCATGACCATGACCATGATCTTGTCTCTTTTCTTTCCCTGATTTGCGTCGTCTCACCACTATTACAAAACAACACTAATAAACACATTTAAAACGTTCACTACTCGTAATATTTAGCTCATAATTAAGTTTTTTTAAAAAAAAGTAAAACTCGTGAGTAAAACACACTCATCACTTATTAGCCACATAATTACTATTTCTACTCAATAACCATTCAAACAGATTAAATTACCTAAATTATTTTAAGATAAGCACACAAGCAAAGTCACATAGGCGTTTTAGTATCTACCGTGACACATTTCTGAAGACAATATAGTCATTAAGGGTTCATTTAACAATCAGATTGGTTACATTTAATAAAAATGCAATGATAGCCAATAGGATAATCATGTTGTGAAATTGTCGCTTCAACGCTTTTTTCTAATTTGTAGAGAGAATGCGACAATTCTATGCTATCTTAAAAGTACAATATTCTATATTTCCAAACCGTAAACCACATTCACTATCCAAGCCAAAACTCTACACAAATGCTCTTGATATACGTTTGATTCTTTATCTTTGTTTCATCTATGTTAACGAATATATGAATATATAGGTAGTAATTAACAATTGTTCACAAATTTCTTTGGCAATATTTTATCGGGCGATTAATTGGAAGAAGGCTATTGGCATGGAGCCATGCTTTGTGCCCCGGCTCAATGACTGGGCACAGGCAGGGGCGCCAAGTGGCGCTGCCCCGGTCATTGAGCCGGGGCACAAGGCTTTTTCCATTGGTATGTGAAAAGAACATTCTTTGCAGTTTGCAGTTAAGAAAGCCACCAATTCGTTTCTCTCTCTACACTATTTCCTTTGGGAGCAAATATCCCTTTGCAAGTTGCAACAGGTTGGTCAGGTAATGCATCAATGACACATACTAATACACGTCAAGCTCAGATTCCAAGAAAAGACAAGTATGAAGTATGGGATCATTGGAGAGAGTGATAGAGACAGAATTTCTATATCTATATGTTTGTCATATGTGTATGTACATATATGCATGCGTGAAAAATCTAGAGAGAAGGGGTTGCTTGTGAAGAAAGGTTCTTAAGGTCATCCGATCTGAAAAAATAAACTAATTTAAAGATAAAGTGGTAAATTTACAATTTTTAAACTTTTTCTTAAACTTTTAGTTCTCTTATCAAAAACCTCAAGAAGGCTCCCAATTCTCACCCAAACTTGCCATTCTTCTCCTTCAAAAACCTCAAGAAGGCTCCCAATTCTCACCCAAACTTGCCATTCTTCTCCTTCATTCTCCTCTTGATTTCCATACCTCTTTCAATCCTTTGAATCTTCTAGTTAAGGTCTCTCTCTTTCTCTCTCTCTCTCTCTCTCACACACACACACACACAAACATGATCATTCACTTGATCTTATTACTGAGATTGTTCGGTTCTAATCATTTATTAATCTGACTAATCTTTTTTTAGGGTTTCTGTATATATGCAGGTGTATATTTTTTGACTTCGAAGAAGGCTGGTCTACATAATTTTTTGATTGGGGCTAGCTTGCTGGTTCATTGAATTCATTTCTACAAGGTTTATTTTCAATATTATCAAGAAATTCTAAAGAAGATCATGGCACCTGTTTCATTGCCTCCCGGCTTCCGTTTTCACCCCACAGACGAAGAACTCGTCGCTTATTATCTAAAGAGAAAAATTAATGGCCGCAAGATTGAACTCGAAATCATTCCTGAAGTCGATCTCTACAAGTGTGAGCCATGGGACCTGCCAGGTACATGCTAATTACCCATCTTTTTTTTAATCTTATTATTTGCACATATCAGAGAATGACCACATAACAAGTTGGAAATATGAAGAGATAAGGAGAAAACAAGGTTTGTGTACAAATTCTTTATCAGTACAAAAAATTTAAAATATTTAATAACTTAGCTTTATGGATGCAATAATTTCTTCTTATATTACATTGCTTGTGAAAAGGGAAATTGATTAATGGGCCTACATCTTTTCATTTCATAAATAATATTACAAAGATTTGTACTTATGTAGCATATATACGATTAGTCTAAAAGCCAAGAAAAGAATATAATTGCATTGTCTTCCTTCCCCATACGTGAATCCCACCTTTCCCTTTCCCTTTTTCTGCTAGCTCTAGTATAATTCTAAAATCAAAAATCTTTAAGAGCATGTTATGTTTTAAATGATAGTTAATTGAGTTCCCTGGAGAAACAGTTTCGGATGCAATTCTCATGAAACTCTTTTTATGATTTGTCAGCCTCTAAAGCGCAGAGAATATTGCTAAACATAAGAGGTTGAAAATTAAAGAATTTAAGAGAATCTGAGATTAGGTAGAAAATGTGAAAACTTGAACAAATCCGAAACTACATATTAAAAATGCAACCGAGACAAAAATTCGGAAATAATGGAAGAATTTGTATAATTTTTGTGGCTAGACTAGGAGCATGACTTGGTTGATTCATAAGGTTTCAAAGTATAGAAGAAAAGTATCTGCAAATTTGCAATAGTTGTACAGTCCAACAGTAACTAATATAACAAATGATCATCAAAATCACAGAAAATTATTACATACTTAACAGGTTTTAAATTTAGCACCTGTTTGGTCGGGATTAAAATTTGATTTTAATCCAAGTCAAAGTCAAACAATCAATATTAATCACATCTTTCATGTGTTCCACAAATTTTCAACTACACATTTCATAAACTTTTATCACAATCTACTAAAAATCTAATTTTAATAAACACCAAACACCTCTTTAATATCTTCATGCCTTGATTTGACTACTGCAGTAACTATTTTATCAACTGGTAAATGATGGAAGAATTTAAATTGAACAGGAAAATCTTTATTGCCAAGCAAAGATTTGGAATGGTACTTCTTTAGCCCTCGAGATCGTAAATATCCAAATGGTTCAAGGACAAACCGAGCTACAAAGGCAGGGTACTGGAAGGCCACCGGAAAGGATAGAAAGGTGAATTCACAGACGAAGGCTGTTGGAATGAAGAAAACCCTGGTTTACTATAGAGGGAGAGCACCACACGGAGTTCGAACCAATTGGGTTATGCATGAATATCGCTTAGACGAAAGAGAATGTGAAACTAATTCAGGCTTGCAGGTATTGTCCTTTTTATTTCCTTTTTCAGTTTCCCCCACATTTATTCCATTGTTAGATTCCTGATAGCTTCTAGTTCTAGCATTGACTGCAACTGCAACTATTAGTGACTGAATTTTTGATGGAAATTCTGTTGATATGATACTTTTGGTGCAATGTGTTGTGTTTCGTTTATTTCCTCCAAAATCATAAACATCTTAATTATATGGCGAAATTTAATAGGAGTCTTGAGAGTTGAGACTATTGATCTCGAGTGATTTAGATTGTTAGATTGTGTATCTTGATACATTATGATTGACACTTATGCACACTCCACTCCTGCAGCGAAAAGTTCTGGAATTGGGTAGGAATGGCTAAGTACATTAATTCCTTCAAAAATTAAAGAGTATTATTCAATTCTTTTTTGGGTTAAATTCCAGGATGCTTACGCCCTATGCCGTATATTCAAGAAGAGTTTGAATGCCCCCAAAACTGGCGACCATTATGTCACAGCAACAGCTAGTGATCGGTCTTCTAGCATTGACATATATTCTGAAGGGAAATGTAATGACTTTGATAGCTCTGACTATGAAACGCCATTAGTTACAAGCTCATCCAGTGCAATCCAGGGCTCTCAAATGGATCCAGTTGGCCCAAGTGACGGCAGATTGATGCAATATCTATCAGAAGAGGAATTTAGTTTTAGCAATCAGTATTCTAACTGTGTACCAATGTCATATCCACAATCCAAGGTAAAATTTGCTACCTTATGAATGAATAATTGCATATCTGAAGAGAACAGGACTGAGATTTTTGTGCCTCTATGTCAAGAAAGATCTGAATTCAAGTTCGGCCACCACTAATTTATAAAGTTTTACACATGTCAATCCTTTGGTAAAAAAGGAAGGAAAAAATAAAATCTTGCCATGAGGGATGTGTCCAAAATATAAAATTGAAGTTAATAAAGTTGTCCCCTATCTAACAATAAACTTTTGGATGAAGTGATTCAACTAAGACACGTGCATCTTTGATCTATATTTATATTTTTCGGATTACAGTTCTCAACTATTAGTTTCACTTTTTCCAGGTTGATATAGAATTAGAGCGTGCAAGGTTGCAACAGAGATTTTCATTGCCTCCACTACAAGTCCTCGACTTTCCACAGTCTAACTTTGCTGCTGATACCAGTATATCACATTCAATTGCTTTCCAAGAAAATAGAAATCACCCTAATATTTTGGAGGAAATCTTATCTATTGCTCAAGTTTCTCAGGATTTTCAAAATCCAAACACAACATTGGATGGAATTTATGCAGAATCTGATGAGTTTTTCTTTCCGCCCCATTCTAATCAAGTACAGGATATGTGTTCCTTCAAATATACAGACAACTTAAGAGAAGAACCAGACCCTAGGTCCATTGAAATTGGAGAGAAGGATGAAGTAGTCCAATCTGGGGGAATGGTTGAGAACTTGAGATGGTTAGGGATGTCAAATAGAGAACTTGAAAAGGTAAATTAACCTAACTTGTATGCTACTAAATTCTTGTTCAAGTTCAGCATGTTTACTTTTGTAGAACTCCTTGTCCTTGTCAGATGAACTTTTCTGAGGAATACAAGACGGTTTCAATAGAAAATAATTCCAACTTTCATAGTGAGGACCATGATTTTCAAGGTTAGTCACTTCAATTTCTTCCACCTTTAAATAAACTGTATGAAAATACATTTACTTGTCTCGTTTCGGTTCAGTAGTTTAGTTTATGAATTTAAATGCATATTCCAGGAGAAGCTGGTAACCCCAACTTCAATACGTGGAATGACATAGAGGATAACGATATTTTAGTTGGACTTGTAAATGACAATGCAAGTGAAAACTTCTTAATTGATGGAGACATTGATCACTTCTCGAGCAGTCCAAGCTTCGAGGTTTTTGAAAAAGTTGAAATCAACCATGGATTGCTGGTTTCAACGCGACCAGCCCCTAAGACATTTTATCACCAAGTGATTCCTTCAACGACGGTTAGAGTCCATCAAAACCTCAAGACAATGCATGAATCTCCAGTAGCAAAATCGTATTCAAGAACAGTACCTAAGACTAGAAGTTTATCTAACAAGTTTGCAGTATTTTCCAGAAATATATTCACAGCCATGATACAATGGAGATCAGTTAGCACATTTATCAGTATGGTGGCACTTTTTCATACTTATTGGATATATTTCGTGGAACACAGAGAGTCGACAGATGAAAAGAACACGGAGAGAATAGATGAGTATTGCTCTATCAAGACTGTGAAGATTATGGATACCCTAAATTTGGAAAGAGATTGCAAGGAAAATGAAGATTCAGTTGTTTCAGGAGGATTCCTAATTTCTGCTGAGGTTATAAAACAATGCAAGACCTTATACTTCGCCATTGCTTTTGCTTTGTGTATCAATTGGATGCAACACATATAGGATTTTTTTAATCTATAGACTTCGTGAAATTTGTTGGTTTTACAGACCAGATGTGTAATATATGAAAAACGGTATTTATACTTTGTTGGGGTCTTTCTTTTTTTAACCTTTAGTTGTGGTAGAGTACTTGGAGTCAAATGAAGTCCCCTCTTGGTATAATGTAACTATATTTGAAATCACTTTTATCTCAATATATTTAATTTTACTTATTTTAAGCGAGGGTAAATTTCATTCAGGGTCGCTGAACTTTCAAAGAATCTCAATTGGATCAAGGAATTGAGATTTCGACACTATGTCATATTGCATCATCAATCGTCCTCAAAACTATTTCTTAATTGCGGTTATATTTTAACTTATCTTCTAGGGTGCTACGTGGCACTCTAGAAATGAAAATGATAAAATGCAATTTCCGACAATGTTTTTAGATTAAAAGGTCAAAAGATGTGTTCTTTATTATTTTAACACTTTTATGACATTTTGTAGTAGTAAGTTGTAATGTCACGCGATGATTACGTGGATGATCTATTGCGGTATGACTATCAACTAAACAAAATTCATAATTTAGAGACATAATGTGATAGAGTTATGACATATGAAACTAAATTGAAGTTTAGTCACCTAACTAAAACTAAAATATAATTTGGAAATCCAATTGAGATTTTGCTAAACTTTCACTGACCACACATGAAATTTACTCCCTTCTCAAATTTAATTACAGACTTCTTGTAGCAAAATCCCTGTATTAAACCTATGTTTGGCTCCATTTTTTTTTTCCACATTTTTTCAAAACTCATTTTTGACCCCACATTCTCTTATCAAATAATATTACAGTAAATCGAGAATTTTTACTAAAATTAGTATCAACAGTCTTTGAATAATTGCGATAATATTATAAATAAAGGTTTTGTCTAGGTACACATAAATTATAATGTTTGAGGCTGGATCTTGTGACATTGTCACACATTTTAGAAATTTTTTTGTATTTCATTGGAATAAATGATACCTATAAACAGTAGAAACCATCACCAGTCTAGATGGTTGTGTGATACATTCCGTGCCGAATTATCCTAATGGATTCATAATATGACGTACACTCACGAATGCCTAATAGGTATCAAATCGATCACCAAAAC
Source organism: Fraxinus ornus (assembly GCA_903798235.1). Taxonomy (NCBI): domain Eukaryota; kingdom Viridiplantae; phylum Streptophyta; class Magnoliopsida; order Lamiales; family Oleaceae; genus Fraxinus; species Fraxinus ornus. The sequence continues at coordinate 1,003 of CAIGRF010078388.1, read as the reverse complement.
TAACTTTATCTTGCTTTTCTATAATGATTTTTAAAAATATCTAAAAAACAACAAAGTTTCCATATATATATATATAGGGGAATGAGTTGAAATGGCCACCCCTCAAACTATTTTTGTCCAATAGGCCTTTGACCAAGTAATCAAAAATAGAATAAAATTTAATCATTTAAAAGTGTAAAAAGGACACTTTATTCTTCCCTTGTAAAACCAAATTGAATAAGGAATTGAAGATTTATTCACGTCAAAAATCATTTATCCCCAAATTGAAAATCCCTCTTCTCTAACTCTACTACATCTTCAACAAACAAAGCCTCCATTCTTACTCACCTTGTATCTCATTTTCCATTGATACCCAAAAAACTCTAAATCAAATAATTAAAATGAATGAATTTCTAGATTCACAGTCATGGAAGATGATAAGGATGAAGCCGATGAATTTTACGAGAAAATCAAAGTCCCAAAGTTCGTAGATTTTACTGTCCCCAACCACTATTGCCCCAATGATCGCTACTGGTTCTGCCAACGCATAGGTAAGTTTTAATGCCTCGATTTATTTTCTAGTTTTTCTGATTATTTGAACTGATTTATAATTTTCTACTTCAATCTGAAATTCTGATTTTTTTATTTACTGCGTTTTTGTTTTTGTTTTTAATATTTATTAATTAGCTTTAATTTATGATCAGAAGTGTGAGATATAATGATAATAAATTTAAATAATTCATTTATATTTTAAAATTCATAGTGATTATGAGAATTAATATCCTAATCTTTGTAATTAGTACGTTTAACGATAAGATAAAAATGATTTATTAAAATATAATAAAACATGTCTAGTAACTATAAATGGACACAAGATGCTGCCACAATTTAGCTTTTCCCTTCGATGTCATTTGGATGCTTCGTGTTTTGTTTAGATCTTTCAATAGATAGCTATGAACAGAGAAGGAAGGATTGGCATTGGGAAAAATGAGTTGCAATGTATTATTACAATTTACAAGTGCAA
>CAIGRF010078378.1:38671-56906 GCA_903798235.1 Fraxinus ornus | reverse complement strand
TTAGAGTCGCGAATAAGTGTAGAAACTACACTTATCACAATTCATTGATCAAATTAAGAGCCCGTTCGGTAGATATTAAAATTGAAAAACTAGCCGTTATTGTTGACTTTTATTAGACAAGTGGAACCCAATAACGGCTATATTTTCAATTTTAATTGGATTTTAAGCTGGCTCAAACACACGCATAATTACTTGAGAAAGAGGTGAATTTTTCTCTTGAGGCTTTTTTATATGCAAAATGCGACATGAATTTGATGGTTTCCTTTCTGAAGCCCCAGGGAAACTTGATTACTATCATGACAGCAAAAAATAGCATTTTGATTATGTTCTCTAGGAGAGAACAGTATCATTTCCTATTCATTATCTTCTTTTGTTAATCCCTCCATTCCAAACTTGGTTTCCTATCACTTCTTTTCATGTTTTCCTGTCATTTTATTTATCCAAGTTCTCTCTGGTTCTCTCAAGTTCTCTCGTCTCAATAAAACTTTGTCCCCACTATTGCTTTTAAGAAAAACCAGATCTTTGTCATTATTCAAGGCAGAAGGTTGTTCTTCCTGCAGGTGACACTTTATTTATTCCCAGAGCTGGTAAAATTTGATGTATAATTTTAGCTTCTGAACTTTTTACAAATAATATTTCCTTCCTGCCTTAAAAGTTCATCTTTTTGGAGAAGATCATTTATCTCAATTCATATCAGTATTGTCTTTGAATATTATTCCAAACTTCCATGGCTTTCTTGCCACCACTTATTGTTCTTTATGGATTATGTTACCTGTTATGATTAGATATCATGCTGAAGTATAATGCAGTAGACGATACTGTTGCGTTATGCATTATTTGAGTTGCTAAGGTAGGAGCTAGGCTCGAAGACAAAATGTAACGAGTAACGACGGCGTAAAACTTGTTATTTTTGAAGGATATTGTTCAGTATAACAAAGAATATTTTCCTGTTCTTCAGAACTTCTGCGTGTAGCATATATGTGTAATTGAATTCAAGTGATGGAGAAATATCGCTTGGAGTGTTTGGAGAAAACACTGAGCATAAGTTCCTAATGCTGCAAAATAGTGTTATTGATGAATTCAAGAAGTGTTTTCGACAGATCTTCATTTTCATAATATTTTGTTTGTCAATACTCGATAGGAATTTGACATCAACTTCGAAGAATGTTATGGAATATGGATCAGCCAACTTATTGCATGATAGATACGGGGCTTTGAAGTTGAAGATCCAATTCTGTTAGACTAGCCAAGCAGAACTTTGCCAGGGACAAGATGGATTCCTGATGATGCATGGAAGGATTAAGTGGAAAAATTGAACTTGTCTGAGTTGTTAAGGTAAATTTGTTGGAGATCATCACTGTGGAGTTTAAGCATGCACAAGAATGCATAAAATTAGGTCATATGCTGCTGAAGATGGATAGATAAATAGCATCTAAGGAGCTGTCATAGTGCTTGTTCTTTGTAATATTTAACGTTATGTGGAATACAAATTAATATGGATTAAGGCGTTAAAGATATATTTGATCGATTATAATTGTAAATTAATGGGACACTATCCTGTATAGAAGAGATGAGTATCCATTTATCCAATATTAATTAGTTGGAATAATGATGTGTATTTTACTTTGCAAGAAATTTTATGGAAGGATATTGGGTAAAAAATATAACTTTTTATAAATCAACATGGCACTTTCCCAAATCGTATGGTTGAATCGGCTTGGCTTTACTAAATTGTCCTGCATCATTTTTCCTTTTAATACACTCCACACATTGTCACGTTGACAAACTGTTTTATTCCATTTGCAGATGCATGAATCAGTTAGTTTAATGTGCAGAATGCATACTTGGTAAATGTGGGGAAAGAAATATTGCAAGCAGTGTTAGCTAGAATTTCAGTATAAGTTTAGAATGGAAACAATTGATCATGTCGAAGTTTGAAAATTTTAGGTTTGAGGTGATAATAAACTCCTATCTCTTGTATCTGGAGAAAGACATTGATGACTGAAATATATTCTTTCCTGGGTTATATGCTAAAATTGGTATCAGTTGACCCTCTTGCAACTAAGTAATTTTCATTGAGCTCTTATGTGCAAGGATAATATTAGTTAGAAACAATAATGAAGATGTTGTTATCAGCAGGGCATTAATAATCAGTAATATGTAAACAAACGACTTTTCTTCTCACGTCAGTTAAACACTTGATCTTCTGGAATATCAGACAAAATTGGAGAAGTTCACTCTTTTGTTTTCTTCTGTTCTGTTTTCTTCTGTTCTGTTTTTATCATCCCCACTTTTGGCCCAAAATCGTTTTGTTTGTTTGTTCAACTCACCTGCTGTATTCATGAGATGCTTCTCTATAATATGCTGTGGGTGCTGGTGAGGGGCTGCTCATGTCATCTCTTTCCCCAGCACCAGTTACATATGCTATCCAGATTTTTATGAATTCATTGCAGGGTAAAACTGCTGTTTTCTTTTTCTTGCCTTCCCTTCTTATCCTCCAAAAACTAAAAGGAAATTCTTACCCGAAAATTAGGGAGATTGATCAAACGACGAAGATCTATGCATGTCAATTTTCTTTGAGTGGTTTCTTTTGTTCCCTGTGAAGAGTGGGATATCTTATTGGTTTTTGTATGACCTTGCCAGGAATCAGTTCTATCAGAAATGTAATAGCATGTTATATAACCATTTTTATGACATATACACTCTTCTGAATGGGAAAGAGTTGTGCGCATGGCAGGTATCTCATTATTTTTTCCGTGTCCTGTTCAACCATTCCTTTCTGTTATTTTCAATCGTCATGGTGGCTGGGGGGGGTGGGGGTGTGAATTGATAATGTTTCTGGGTTCTTTATATTTATATATTTTGTATATCTGTCTTCCTTCGAGTGTCTTCTGCTGGTTAAGGACTAAATTAGGGATATACCTTGACGTTCCTTGTGCACCATAATTCCGGAGATCATACAATGACTGCTGTTTAGATATCCACTAGTATATGCATGTCAGAATAGTGAGGAGATAGAAAAACCGTTACCTTCAATATTGAATTGCATTTTATACCAGTTAGAACCCCCTTTGGCCCATCACGCAGAGCACAATTATTATCTAGTCAATGAAGGAAGTTACGTTAGATTCAGTCCATGGTGTTATGTTACCACGTATAAACTCAGGATGCAATCTCAGATATTACAGAATAAAGCTCCGTGGAGCTGAACATACACTCATTTTATGATATCCTCATTATGTTTACCCGTTACGTCATATCATTATCTATGCTCACAACATTATTTTTTCTGCTTGTGCTAAAAGCGCCCGAAGTTGATACCTCTAGTGCTTAATAACGTGGTCCCTCGTCCATTTGATGGTATTGAGATCTGAAAATGCCACCATGTGAACAATGTTTGGACGTTTCTGTGGTGCCAGAATCTTGTTACTTTGATGGATGCTGTTATGTAGCAACTAGCAATCCTCATCAATATATTCTTGTTACTTTATATTTACACGCTTAACATTTAAATTTGAATCAGTTGATCATGATTTATATATGCACATTTTGCTTACATTAATTTTTTACCCTGATGTGACTTCTTTGAGTTCTTAATCTTTTTGTTTCCTTTCCTTTTTGTATTTTGGTGATGGGTGACACTTTGTGCCATCTTTATTCCATGTTCATCCTAGTATACGGATATTTCTGCTTTGAATTTCAGCAGCAAACAAAATTTGATCTAATCTTTAAAGGATGTTTAGGAGTCCACTAAAGCCTCTTTATGACAGTAAAGCAGAATTATTTTTTTATAGGCATGCATTCAAGAAGATTCTGGATCAGTTTCTGTGAATTAATTTTGGTGGGCCAACACCATTGGCTGGATGAGATGCCGACACTGAATTTTTCCTCAACACTAGCCTCTAATCTCAGAACTGCAAGTTGAACTAAATTGACAGTGGAGGATCTTCTTTATCGGTTTCAAATTATACAAGTGAGTCCTCCGCTGCAATCTAGAGTATGAGCTCCATATAAGATTGGCCACTGTATTTCTTGTTGTTTAGAGTCAGTTATTAACTTGTGCAACTTGAAATTCAACACAATAGAAATGTCCTAAAGATGTATGTTCTGAAAAAACAGCCTAAATTTAAATCAACAAGTTGCTTGATGTCTGTATTGATCTTGATTGTCAATGGAAAAGGACTTCATGCATCACACTCTTACCCAAACGAAAGATATTAGATTTTCAGTTTTTAGCTCTATACTGTTGTCTCCCTCGAGAAACTTTTGAAACCTTCCACTGGTTGGTAAATGAGATTGTCAACGGAGCAATAAAAGGTTAGTGGACTGGAGAAAAGCTGTTATGATGAGATTAAAGAACAACACTGACAAACTTCGGCCCTTAATATTTGATGTGGATGTAAAGATAAAGAGAGTTTAAAGTTTATCAATAATTTGGTCAATAATGTCTTCATGTTGACAATCAAGCATGAGAGAGAGAGAGAGTAGAGTTTATTGAAAAAGTTGTGATGCTTGCATTCGTGGACCAATTTGTCATTTAAGGTCTTGTCTCATGAGATATACATTAATTTTGTTTATACCAAATTTTATGTCAATATTTGCAACTCGACCAAGAAGTTTGACATTATTGATTATCATTGCTAGTGCGTCACTCCTAATGACCCATTGATTTTAGAATGATCTTTTTCCGAGCTACAATTTTTCTTATTTCTGCAAAATCCCTGCATTTTTTAGTTGTGACCTCAGCTAATGATGCGTCTCCGTAGTGAGTTTTCTAAACTTTTGCTTGGTCAAATTTTTTTCAGAAACTATTGATTTTTGCTGCAGAATTGTTTTAATTCTATTGTTGATTTTCAGATAATTAAAGGTTGTTCTTTTTTTGTTTCAGTTTTGTATTTTGAGTTTTGAATTCATTTTGAGTTTTGTGTTTGAGTGTTCATTCTGAGATTGTTGAAAGTGTATTCTTTTTGACATTTTGAAAAATTGTTTTGAAAACACCCAAAATACGTTTTGAAAATTTTGGTTTGATTATAACTGAAAACACTCAAAACCAAGTTTTGAGTTTTCTTTGTAAGTTTTTAATTTGTCTTCAAAAATGCGTTTTCAAAAATAAGAATGAGAACGCGTTTTCACTGTTTTGGAAAATCGAAAATAAAAAACGGTAAAGAGAACATGCCCTTAGTTTCCGAATTTGCTTTATTCGTAGATAACTTTTAAGAATCTGAAAAGCTACAAGAATATGCATGCATCTTTAATTGTTTCTTTTTGTTTTTTGTTTATGGGAGGTTGTCCTAACCATTATTAGTCGAAATTGGCCTTGGATATTTGGCTTTCCCTTTATCCATTGCTGTAGTGATACTCAAGGTTTTTCTGGAAAAGAAAGAGTATCAACTTACATTGGGATTTGCAGCAGTAGGGGAAAAGGGATAAAAGCATAAGAAAGAAGGCTTAGTAATTGTTTGCTTTGGAAGAAAGAAGAAAAGGAATAAAAGATAGGTCCTTAAAAATGAGATTCCCTGATGAAATATGACATATGCAAGTCTTTTAAGTAGAGGGGTGGGGATGGGGCCGTGGGGGTGTGGGAGAGGAATAGAATAGAAGCTTTTTGTTTGTCTGGTTGTGCTGGCTGAGCAAGAGAGAAAGAGGCAGTCTTTTCTGCTAGGCAAATGGTATGTATTTGTACCTTAGGCCTGCAACTTACATATACTACTTTCTAAAAGCCTGGATATACTTGAACATCCCAGTATTTTTATTCTTTGGTCCAATCTTAATTCTCACTTTTTCTTAATTTTGAGACGCTGAATATACTTCTCAAGACTAATGTGCTTATTCTCTGCTTTGGAATATGATTCCTTTCTTTTCTCCAAAATCTTGAATATGCATTCTTCTTTTTGCTTTGCACATGATTATCCAACTCTTAGAAAATGATGTTTTGATATTATACTATTGTTGGGTCGCATGAACATCTGTGCGTTCGAGTGAAATAACTTTAGTTTTTGTCATCGTTGAACCAATCATTCGAGATTCTAGAGATTTCTTCTTGCTTTGATAGCGTAAACTTAAAATGAACATATCCTACATATGTATTTTGTTTCATTACCAACTAGTCGGGTTACGATTGGAAGGGCTTAATTATAAGGTTCAAATATTAAAAATCCTGGAAAAGAAGACTTGGGATGGTAATTCTAAACTTTGAAATGAAAATTGTGCATCTTTTTTTCATAACCGTTGACATTTTCAATCATCTTTTATCTTTAATTTTCTCTCTTTTCCTTTTGTGGGTCTTTGTACCACACTAAGTCCCCGGACCACCACTAACCCTTGCACAAAAACACATACAGCATCAACATAGTTACCTTTATACTCACGCTTATAGCAGGATTTTTACAGCCTCTTCGCCCCTTTAGAAAAGGCTATATGGCATTGGGTTTATCAAATCATTTTAATTTTCTTAGTACTTCCAAAAAAATATTAAGGGGATGAGAAAGAATTTCTAGTTTTTCAAGATAGAGAGTGAAGTGAGCCTATACTATTTTAAATATCTTAAACGACCAAACAAACGTATTTGGTAAGTTAAGTTGGTATACTTAACATGGGGCCCGTTCGGTAGAGATTAAAATCGGATTAAAATTGAAAAACTAATCGTTATTGTTGACTTTTATTGGATGAGTGAGATCCAATAACGGCTATATTTTCAATTTTAATTGGATTTTAATCCATACCGAACGGGGCCATAATCGACTAAAGGGTATAATTTACACTTCGAGAATTTTATATTATAATGGTATTCCTACTTTTTTTGTTTTAAAAAAATGTGATTCATGGTATGTTGTTCATCACAAATAATAATAATAAAGAAAATTATTTCTAAGATAAATGAGTTTTATTTCTTTTTTCTTTTTTTTTTTTTCCTAATTTCAACTTTTGCCTTTCTAAGTAGATTTGACTATTACTCAGTTTATATTTTTAGTAAATTTTGATAAAAATTTATGGAACGTGAACTCTGAGGGGTTGTTCAATTGGTTAGATCTTGAGTTTGTTCTCTAATAGTCACCAAATTGAGTCCCCTCAGGGCATTGAGGTGAGTACTCGATCGTAAACTTCAAGGTCCCGTGAGATTAGTCGAGGTGCGTGCAAGCTGGCCTGGACATCCACAATTATTTAAAAAAGTTTATGGAACGCGTGGTTGAGAAACCATAAGTTCCATGAATGCCCGTTTTAAATTAAATTTTGACTTTAATTTAGATTTTAATAATTTTTCTAACTGAACCATACATGGGATTTGATGTAGGGTGTTGGAGTCTCATTTAAGATTTGATACGATGTTAATTAGAAATTGTGATATAAAAAAATACTTATATAAAAGCTACTTAATTTTTTTCCTTTTGCTTAAATCTATCATAATCAAATTGAAGTTCCATAATTTCTTACTTTTCGCTCGTTTTCAAATGCAGTTAACACTTTATAACCCTCTTTGTACTGTTTACTACTTCGTATGCTATTAATAAAGCCTACTTTTAAAAGTTGGATTATTATTATTATGAAAAAGTACTTTTAAAATTATGTCCCGAAAGTAAGCAATTTACAGATTAATTTGACTTATTTTTAAGTAAATCAATCATCGAGAAAGATGCCTAAAGTTAGCAAATGGAAGGCAAAATTAAGATACTCATTAGCTTTATAAGGCAAATTCTACAATGATAACATCTCAAAGTCTTGCATCATTATAACCCAAAAAGGTACTTTAATAAACTTGAAAACAAGCAATTATGAGAGTAAAATACAGTCTAATATTTCAACCAAAAACTGGAAATTAATGGAAATTGAAGTCTTCATGTTCTTAGCATCTGAATTAGCCCTCTGTAATGCAGTGTAGCTTCAACAGTTCACCTTCTGAAGCAGTTTCAGCAAATCCAAATCCTCCCTGATGCTTCAATAGTGAGTGTTCATGGTCATATGTAGGGTAGTCTACACCCCCGGTGTAGGATAGCAGGTTCCCCGAGCTCCCATTATTGCCGCCACCACCACAGTGGTTACCTTTCAGCCCAAGAAAGTCTCTGGTGAAGCGATCAGTCTCCTGCCACGTGACAAGATTCCCCGTCGGGAACCCCCCGTCGGTGGCTTTCATGTGACCCATATCCAGCTGGGCCATGGTGGAGCTCACGTGACCTGCAGAATGTACTGCAGCTACAGTTGCTGCCTTCTGGAGGAGTGCGGTGGCCGAGAGCGGTGCTCCTCCCGTGCTGACTTGGAGACCATGGAAAGGTGACGTCATCAGTCCCTTGTGGAGTGGTTCTTGGTAAAATGGTGAAGAGAGGGGAATGTGGATGGATTCAGATTTGATTTGGACATTGTTATTAGGGTAATGGTTTTGGGGTGGGTCCCAGGAGGGGTGAAGGAGGGTGATGTGGGGTGGTGGGTTTGGGAAGTGGCGCTGTTGGGCGGAGAAGGAAAAGAGAGAAGAAGGGTTTTGGTGGTTGAAATGGAATGTCGCCGCCGTGTGCGGTGGCGGTTGTTCATTATTAGGGTTTTGTCCGGAGGCCAAGATTGAGTTGGCTGCAGAGAGTCTAGCAGTTTCTTCTGCTAAAGCATCACAAAATGCTCTGTGGGTTATGAAGCTATCCTTCCTGCAGAACACAAAAGATTTTCCATTCCATCAACAAACAAAAGTGTATATATCATAAAGAGAACAACAAACAAAATGGAATATATGTTGAGAGATGAACAAGCATGAAAATATAAGATTCTTTGATTCCATCACAAAGGGTCTCCCGTGATTTCTTTTACATGCATTTGGCACTTAGAACTAAACGTCTAGTTCTAAACAAAGACAAACAAAGGAATTTTTGCAGTAGAGATTTTTTCAAGTGAAAAATTATTTTTTTTCGAGAATGTGTGGTTAAAATATAGAAAAAGATACCGTTACAAAAATATTAGGCCCTTGTTTGAGCTCCATTATTTGGAAAAAATTAATTTTGGAATAGTGTTTTTTGGAAAATGTTGGATTTATGTGTAATATTTTTTTATTGGGTGAATATGTGATTGATAAGAATTTTGAGAAAAATAAATTAAAATGTAATAGGGCCAAACATGGACAAGAAAAATATTGTTAGATTGGACTTTGGACAGATTAAAAAGTCTTAATAAAGCTTATCTTTGTAGCTCATAATTGTGTCCAAAGTGCTTGATTTTGGGACTAGAAAAATATTGTTAGGATATCACGGAGAGATTGGACTTTGGACAGATTAAAAAGTCTTAATAAAGCTTATCTTTGTAGCTCATAATCGTGTCCAAAGTGCTTGATTTTGGGTGGGTGGGTGTGTGTGTGTGTGAGAGAGAGAGAGAGAGAGAGAGTAGTTGACTAATAAACACTCATGCAAAAATAAGAGAGACTGAAAGTTTCTAGGAATTGATGTCTTCTGGTGCACGCACACACCCCACTCCGCACATACATGTGTGTGTGCATGTACACCTCACAAAATCTTAAATTGCATACTTTTGGTGAAGATCAGAAGCAAAGAAAGAAAACAACTCAACACTACCACAGTTATGATGACAATATAAGTTCAGAATATTTTTCACAGCCTTTGCCAGTAAACAATGAGCCCCCACCACCCCACCCATGAGATTCTGAACTAAGTATTCAAGATTCTATAATTTCCCTTATAGACTCAACAATAGAAATTCATCATTGTTTTTGGGACCTGTCTTTGTTCCCTGACCAATTGTACTAGCACTAGCAAAGAAGTAAGCTACTTGTATATTATTTTTTGTATATCATGGATGACATTTCATGATATCTAAAAATCGAGACAAGTAATTGTTTTAAACGTTGTTAAAATTAATATCAAATTGTGTGTCACGTATGTAAACATAGTTGTGAACTATGATACAAGTGTAGCAAAACCGACTATCAAAAGTTCAAAAAGGATAAACAGAACCCTTGCATGGAAATGGTTGCTTACTGTTCAATCTTAACAGCTCCTAAATATTGACATAAAACCTGCAATTTAAGAATATTAACTAATAGATTATACAAAGAAACAAGAATCCAATATAAGTCTTATCAGAGTTCCAGATGATTAATGAACATTGGAAAATTGGGAACCCGAAGACAAAAAAGGACAAATCATGTAAAGATCCAATGAAAGAAAGAAAGAAAGATTCTTACCTGGAGAAAAGGGTTCCACAGTCACACCTGTATTCTCTTGTTCCACAGGTTTTTGAGTGTGCTTTCCAATCTGATTGAACAGCATAAATCTTTGAACATTTTTCACATTTCCATTTCTTCTCCCCATGTTTTCTGCAGTAATGTTTCTTAATTCCTGTAAGGTCCCCAAGAGCCCTTGAGGGGTGGCTATGAACACATGTAGGCTCAGGACACACATAAACCCTCTTCTTGTTCTCTTTGCTGTCTCTTTGTTTAAGTTTCCAAGGAAGACTGTGACCTCTTCTGTGAAGCTGCAGATTCTGATCTCTCTGAAAACCCCTGCTGCAAATCTCACAAACAAATCTGTTTGTGGCCAAAAGGGTTTTTGGAGATAATGCAATCACTTCAGCATCGGGGTCTGCAATTTTCAACATGTAAAACATAATTAAGTAAATTTAAATCAAGAAAACTAAGCCTTGTACCCGGTAAATTTAGGATCGGCTACATAAACCCTTTTCATCACTTAGATCGAGCTGAAATAACCAGATCTTTAGCAAATCGGTGTCATAAAACTCTGTTTTAAATCTCATGAAATGATGAATAAACTTTTACCAGGATTTCCAGGGAGGTTTCTCTTCTTCTTGATTTTCTGTGGCTGCTGGGTAGAAATTGATTGTGTTTGTATCATTGGATTTAAGCTCCAGCCAAATTCATGAACCCTAGGCCCAGAAGAAACACTAGCTTCTTCAGAAAGAGAGTTTGAATTGGACATAACTGCAGGAAACATGGCTTCTGAGCACAAAAAAGAAGAGAATAAAATCAAATCTGGATAATGAAGAAGAAAAATCAAAGAGAGAAAAACAACAACAACAAAAAAAACCCACCTACTACTGATTTCTTTTTTTTGTTTTTACTATAAGCTTTAAAACCCTTGTAACAAACGCCCTTTTAAGTCCCTCAAACTACAAACAACAGGTGGAAGAAAAACAGTACAGAAATTGCTAGGTACAACTAAACAGTGCCTGTGGGGGTGCTGGTTCAGCCACAAGTGGCGGTGTAATTCAGGCAGATTAAAGGAATCCCTACAATCTGATTATCAAGATTTTCAAAGGAAAAATCTTTTGATTATTATTGATGAAATTCAGAGGAATCTTAACCGTGGATTGCTTGTATCAGAACTTGGAGAATAGAATTTAGAAATCTGTTTACAAGCTTGCCATGCAATCAGAAGCATGGAAATAAACAGACAGTATGATGGTTTATTTGCCTATTAAAACCTCCTCCCTGTCCAATAAATGACCCTGTCCTATGTGGCTATATATATAAGTGTATCTATATATGTGAAATAGAGTAAACTAGTATTATTTGGGAAATTAGTAACATTTAAAAGTAGTGTACACAGGTGCAGAGGACTCAATTTTAACTTCAGAAAATGTTTTCTATTTGAAATTAGTTTCTTGACAACACAAAAGAAGGTAACACACATCTTGGGTTTGAGTCTCTTTGTTACAATTAAAAGAAATTGAATTGCACATGAAATGATATTTTTTAACATTTTAAATTTTTAGACGAAGTTGTTTGATATTATTTGCATATTTGATATACAAAAATATAAAGAGAAAACCCACTTGAGAAAAGAAAGGAATTCTGCGAAGTTGAGTGGGGGTTGTGGTGATTAACTTAATTTATTTCTTCGAAAAAATAATAATAATAATAATTTAAGCTTCTGACGTTATTATCACTTTCTGTCTTTTCTTTCAGTCCTTTCATAAAACACCCAAATCTTAAAAAAGACCTTCATTTGAATAGAATTATGTATTAAAAGGAGTAAATATTTATCATTAAATTCAGAAGCTTAAAAAGCTTTACAACTTAAAAAAGTATGGTGGTAAATGCCTACCCTATCCTACCCTACCCTACCCTTTTTCTTAGGCGTGTTCTGTAGAGATTAAAATTGAAAAATTAGTCGTTATTGTTGACTTTTATTAGACGAGTGAGACCCAATAACAACCATATTTTCAATTTTAATTGAATTTTAAATCGTATCAAACAGGCTCTAATGTATATAAATAGTGTACTCGGATAGTGATGATTACATTGGCAGACTAGTGGTGCAGATGACTAAATTTTAATCTAGATAAAATATTTTTATTTTTATTCAAAATTAAGTTCTTTGAAGACTCGATGGAGTTTGAGCTCGAGTCTCATTATTAATAATTCGTGAAATCATTACATATGGTTTCTTTAATAGAAAAATAAATTTGATTTGCATGTAATTGAAATGATGTGTCTAAAAGAAAAATTTAATAAATAAATGTATTTATTTTCTAACATTTTCTGATTCAACGGGCTTTTTTTTTTATATATATATATATTTGAGCATACAAAAACATGAAGAAATCCCACATAAGAAAAGATAGTAATTCTGCAAAGTGGAGTGGGGTAGAGTGGAGTTTCTAAATTAAAAGTCTATTTGGTACGGCTTAAAATCCAATTAAAATTAAAAATATGACCGTTATTGGGTCTCACCTATCTAATAAAAGTCAACAATAACAGCTATATTTTCAATTTTAATCTGATTTTAATCTCTACCAAACACCCTATAAGCAAAAATTAGGAAGAATCACTCATAATTTATTTCTTTCAACTTATTTTTCAAAAAAAAAAAAAAAATACTTTGATGTTCTGACATTATTATCACTTTCTGTCTTTTCTTTCATTCCTGATATAAAACACCCAAATCTTAAAAGACCCTTCATTTGAATAGAATGACGCACTAAAAGGAGAAATTGTATATCGAGTGCTTGTTTTCTTTAAAAAAAAAAATTGAGGTTAAAATCAACAATTAATTACAATTATACATTTAATGGAACTCGCAATTTTTATCAATTTTACGACCATATATTTCATAAATTTTTATCAAAATATACTAAAAATTTTATCATAAATTTTGGCGAACAACAATTAAAATCAGAAGCTCAAAAAACTTTACAAATATGGTGGTAAATCACCACCCCAATTCACCGAAAAAAGGCCTCAAAAGCTAAAGGCAAAGCGAGAGACATGATCATCAGGCGCTTATACCTACTTTTCTATCATGATTGAGTTATAAGTTTTGACTATGAGATTTTCCTAGTGACCCATCAAAGATTTACTCGAAATTAAATCATAATTCTTACAAGAAAAGTTGTAATAATTCTGTTTTTTTGTGTTTTGTCGGAGAAGAAGATGACGATGATGATGAAGACAAAGATAATGATATATTGATGAGGGATTTAAAGTTCTTTTATGCTTCGTATGACGTTTTGGCTTTGGATTCATAATCTCATTACGTCTGTCTATCATTTTTATTCAATCATTTCGAACGATTCATAAGTATTATTCAGTTATCCATCATTCATTTTTATTTATTTACAGTCTGTTTGTTTTCCATTTGTATAAAATTTATGACCGTTGCACAGTAAAGCAACCGACATTTTCGACCTCCTTTGTGTGATAATAGGGCTCAGATGTTTGAATAAAAACGGTCAAAAAATTTCTAAGAATGAGAAAAAAATGTAGAACAAACAGGTTGTTATAATTTGAATCGTCCATAAACACTTCCAAACATGCTTACATTCTTGATATTTATCTATAAAAGGATTAAGTTACAACTCGAAATCTACTAGAGTGATTATGTTTTCAACTTAATTTTGAATTAATTGCATAGTCCAATGTTCTTCCATCATCAATACTTACATGCATTTTTATCTCTATCGTACATTGAAATAAACTCATTAAATGGTATTGGGAACAATAATTGAACTTTTTCCTTTGATACTATAAATAATTGACTTACATTCAAACATGCAATTGATTATATACCAACCAGTCCATATGAACAATGCATGAGCATTAGAATGCAAAAAAATCAGGACCCATCCATACACACTTTGCCAATTGATGTATATCTTATAGATTCAAATTGGCTCTTGAAAATTTTGGAATCCTATGTTCTTCTTTTATCATGTGGTTTCATTCAGAATAGCTTTATTTCAGATTCATCTTCTTCTTTTCTCTTTTCAGATAAGGATATGAGGTTTAATAGCTTATTTTCACCTTTAGAAATTAATCTATTTAAAAAAAAAAACATTTAGATTAATACCTTATTGATTATTTACTTTGTAGTTTTAGTACAAATTTTCTAATCATTTCTTTCCGATTCTTACTTTTGTTCCTACGTACACATATATTCAAGAATCTAATCACTTTTTGATTGAACGTATACAACAACACTTTACTTAAATAACTACATTCGATGCTTTTTTCTTCTATAATTATTTTAGGTGCACCATATTTCACTAACTTTTTAATTTAAAATCTTATTTTTTATTTTATTTTATACGATTCGTGGCTAAACTTAAAAAGATGAATATCAAGTATGGAAGGGTACAAGTATCGGGGATCTTCTAACTTTGAATTGAGTTGCCTTCTCTGAACTCGTCGATGTTGTCTAACTTTGGCACTAGACGTTCCCAAAATGGGTAATATCAGGTCGAGTGAATTCAATAATAGACGCATGTTGGCATTCCAACCTTCCTTCTTAGAATATGATGTACAACGAAATCACCATCTCTTGTCCCGGGCCAATGGGGAATCTATTGTTGGGTCATCGTCTACCCATCCTATTGGCACCTTTTGGAAGGTGACAAGTGTAACAATGTAAATACTTCTTTTGTTTTCATTTTATACCATTCATCACCAAGCCTCTCAAAAAAAATTTAAACTGGATATTCAAACACATATCTCGCCCTTTTTTGATATAGTAACAAGAAATCTATTTTGTTGCCATTTTATAATATTAATCACTACATTTCTTAGAAGATTTACCTACAAATTTCAATTTTATTTTCTATGGCATTGAGTAGGTAGAAAAAAGGGATAATGAAGTTTGCAAACGTGAAGATGCCAACACAATACACTGCAAGTGATATCACTTTTAAAATGGCATCTTCTCCTTTGCTAACAAGAAATGACACGTCGAACTATCAAACATTCAGTGAAAAGACGACTAAAAGGAAGAACAAATTGCAATTCCATAATAACTCGTCAGTTCAATTGAACATGGGTTGGCTGAATTTTTCCAGAAATATTTTTGTTAAGGAGTGACTATAAATACAAGTTTAATTTCTTAATTTTTGTAAAAAAAATAAAAAAATAAAAATTATGGCATGCATGTATATATACTCGCGTGTGTTAGAAAGTAGGTCCATGTAGCTATTTCTCAATCTTGCAACTTGGGCCTTACAAATAGGCTTGGATCGGAGCATGTCAATGATCTCACATGTATTAAACCCAATCCAATTACATATAAGTTAATACTTTATTTTATATGTCACATTTTTCTTTACTTGTCAATGAATTTTGAAGATATTATTTTTTTTCTTTTTTTGTACCCAGGTATCCCAATTTAGCCAGACTAATTTCCTGGACCACCAGCCACCGGCCCCTCAGTAACTGGCGGAGGTAAACCGCGGGTTATGCCCAAATTAACCAAGGTTCGAGCACTTCTTATACTCCTGACCCCAAGGGAGCCTTCCTCCATGGTTATTACATCACCAAACTGCTCCAACCAATATTGATTATTACATCACTCAGCTGCTCCAACCAGGAATCGAACTCCTCACGCTGAGGTTGCAAGCCCAGCAATGCCCTTCCTTTACCAACTTGGATGTGCCCCGGGGGGCAATTTTGAAGATATTATTTTTCTCACTGAGTGGTGGAGAATGGGGAGAAGTGATGTACCAATACTTGAATCCTTACCGTTTGATTCACATTATTGTAGAATGAGAATGAAAAATATAGTCGTTATTGGACCACACACAAAAGATAGAAATTTAAAATTGATGGCTTGATGTGATGGATAACGGTCATATTTTTCATTTTTATAGATGAAAAATGAGAAACAAACGGGAGCTTAATCTCAATATTTTTTTCTCGTATAAGCAAATTTTTATTAATAAAATGACTTTTAAAGTAAAATTTTACTTGTAATCTTATTTACTCATTTAATTATTATTTTTTAATTATCTTTTCCCTTGTTATTCATCACATCAATTATAGGGAATAAAAAAGTCGGCCTTGCTGTTCTTGTAGATTAGTTCATGGAAACTTCATCCAATAAAATAGAAGAATTATAAATCTCCAAATTAATAAATAGAAATACCACAACTAGAACCCTTACAACATCCATCAAAGGAGTTGTTCTCCACTCGGGTGCTACTTTACCATATATCGACTTCAATGATTTTAATAAACTCCCTATAGTAGTTTGTCTTGGACCAGATCTATAATTGTTCTCGATAGTTTGTGTAGCTATAAATCCTATTATATTCATTGCGATCTATTGACTTTGTATGTCATTTTGTTGTAAATAAACTATCATTGTTTCATTGAAGTTTTGAAATTATGAGGGTGTTTGGTGTATATTAAAATCAAATTTTAAGTTGATGGTGATTGAAGTTTTTCAAATGTGTGGTTGAAAAGATGAAGGACCAATGAAAGATGGGGTTGATATTGATTGTTTGACTTTGACTTAAATTAAAATCAGATTAAAATCTAACCCAAACAAGCTCTGTATAATCATAATGAAAATAACCACCCTAGTCGCCATCTTTATATCTGGTTTACTTGTCCGTTTTACTGAACCTGCCTAACTTATCCCCCCTTTGGCACCTATTAAATTTATAATACATTGATCTCTCTATTCTTTCTAACTACATGTTTTTCAATAAAATAATATTACAAATAAACCAAAAAAATTTCATTCTTCAAAAAACACTTTGAAAAATTATAACATCAAATAATGGGGGGTCAAACATGGGCTTAGGTGTAAATTTCATTCACCATAATTATATTATTATTTAGTGTCAATTATCTAATTATTCTTTAATTTTGTTCAATTGAATGAGGAAAAATTGTAACAGCGCCCCTAAACTTCCATTTTTTTTTTTTTTTTTTGTAGATTTTACCATAATTTTCAATTCGTGGCAGTGAAGGTCCAAACCTTTGAAAAATTAGTAGCAGGGATCCAAATAGATGGAAACAGTCCATTTTACAGTCAGTTAACCAAAAAAATTAATTTTACCCAAATATAAGAATGACAAAATGGTAACTTTGCATGTTTTTAAATATTGACAATTAAAAAAATAAAACAAAAATGAAATCTATACCCACCCCACCCCCAAAATGCTACTTTACCGTAAATAGAACCCTTACAACATCCGTCAAAGGAGTTGTTCTCCACTTGGGAGCTACTTTACCATATACCGACTTCAATGGTTTTAATAAACTCACTATAGTAGTTCATCTTGGACCAGATATATAATTGTTCTCAATAGTTTGTGTAGCTATAAATCCTATTATATTCATCGAGATCTATTGACTTTGTATACCATTTTGTTGTAAATAAACGATCATAGTTCCATTGAAATCTTGAAATTATATTATCATAATGAAAACAACCACCCAAGTCGCTATCTTTATATCTGGTTTACTTGTCCGTTCTACTGAACCTACCTAACTTATTCCTCATTTTGCACCTATTAAATTTATAATACATTTCTCTCTCTCTCTCTCTATTCTTTTTAACTATACATTTTTTCAATAAAATAATATTATAAACCAAAAACTTTTCATTCTTCGACCACACATTTTTTGAAAAAAAAACACTTCAAAAAATTATAACATCAAATAATGGGGGTCAAACATGGGCTTAAGTGTAAATTTCATTCACGATAATTATATTATTATTTAGTGTCAGTTATCTAATTATTCTTTAATTTTGTTCAATTGTAGCAGCGCCCCTAAACTTCCATTTTTTTTTGTAGATTTTACTATAATTTTCAATTCGTGTCATTAAAGGCCCAAACCTTTAAAAAATTAGTAGTAAAGATCCAAATAGATGGAAACTGTCCATTTTACCGTCGAAAAAAAATAAATTAATTTTACCTGAATATAAGAATGACAAAATGGTAACTTTGCATGTTTTTAAATATTGACAATTAAAAAAATAAAACAAAAATGAAATATATACCCACCCCACCC
>CAIGRF010078378.1:21062-38385 GCA_903798235.1 Fraxinus ornus | reverse complement strand
GTTATGCCCAAGTTGACCAGGGTTCGAGCACCCCTTATACTCCTGGCCCCAAGGGAGCCTTCCTCCATGGTTATTACATCACCAAGCTGCTCCAACCAATATTGATTATTACATCACTCAGCTACTCCAACCAGGAATCGAACTCCCCACGCTGAGATTGCAAGCCCAGCAATGCCCTTCCTTTGCCAACTTGGATGTGCCCCGGAGGGCGAGCTATAAAGATTTCTTGGAATTATTGGAGTTGGCTTTCTATTTTGTTCTTGAATTGTTTTTTTTGTTGTTTTCTTACTGCCTTACAGAGTGAATTCACTATCATTTTGTAGGTTAAAATGAAAATGCTCCACTTTTTGACTGGAGGACTAAAGATTCACCAAAGGAAACTCCAGAGGTAATGAAAATGGAGAACCCCAATTTCTCCATCGTAGAAGTTGATGGGTTTTGCTTCTTAAGGCAAATCGAGTTGTTGGGTATGTTGCGTTGATTTGATTTTTGGTTGGGGGATGGGGTGGTTGATGGTGGTTTGCGGTGGCGACGATGGGTGGGTGGAGTAGCTGGCGTCAAAGGTTAAAGACGACGACGATGATTGTGATTAATTTGGACAAATTTATTTGTATATAACACGTTACATAATTTTTGACCGACAAGTGACAACCCATATTGGACGCCTTTTGTCTGGATATTGTGGGTGGAGTAGGGAAAAAGATGAAGATGAAGGGTGGGGCGGGGCGGGGGGGAGGGCAAATTTCTTATTTCTTTTCTTTTATTTCTTTTAATTATTTTATGTTAAATTTGTATAGTTACCATTTTACTCCTTATATTTGGATAAAATTAATTTTTTTTTGTTAACTAATGGTCAAACGGACGGTTTCCATCCCTTTGGATTTCTACTACTAATTTTTCAAAAGTTTGGAACTTTCACCAATACAAATTGAAGGTTAGGATAAAGTTCGTAAAAAAGTGAAAGTTAGGAACCATTACTGCAATTTTCCCATTGAATAATTACTATCAAATAACTCTATCAAATCTTGTCATTTCAACTCACTGAATAAATATCGTGATAGTAAAAACAAGATGATCGTCATTTATTTCACTAATTTAATTAAAAGATGATGGTCGTCAAGTTTTATTTTTATTAGAGTGTCTGCCGAATTTTTTAATAGAGTGCTGCAAACATAAAAAGTCAATGAACATACTTTGATAAAAGTATATAGACCAACTTGATACAATCAAACAAATTATGGGTTCACAATGCAATTTTCATTGCAGAATAGTTACTTGTTCAGCCCGACTTCATTCGGGTCAACCGGACCTACAACATATAAAAGACTCGCCTGTCTTAAATCGACCGCGCGAATCATTTTTCTTTCGAACTCTTTTTCTGCAAAATTCCAATTTCACATTCAAAATCAGAAAATGAACCTTATCAAGTGCATATTCTTCTCGCTGCTAGGGTTTATTCTTTGCGTGATCACTGGTGTTTCCGGCGAATCTCCGACCTGCTTAACGGTGTACAGAGAAGGCGGCGCGCCGGCGGTGTTCCAATCCCCTAAATGCCCTCGCTGGAAGCTTTCAAATTACAACTCCGACCCCAAACAGCAGTCCCAATCACCGACTGCCACTTGTCAATTGGCGATGCACCAAGGGCGCCGTAAGTCTCAGGAGGATCGCGTCCTATGCGTTCTCGACATCCGTATTCCTTTTCCCGGTAAAAAATTGATCTGTGTAAAATAAATTAAGTAACTGTAGGGCCATAGGGGTGGAAATACGTGTCTCCTGATAAAATTTTGGTGCTGAATTTTTGTGTTGAATCAGGTGCTGATGGTATTAAGGAGGTGACAGTTGGAATTATGGCGGTTTTTGATGGGCATAATGGAGCGGAAGCTAGTGAAGCGGCTTCGAAATTATTGTCAGAGTATTTTAGTTTGCATACTTATTTCTTGCTCGATACAACATATTCCATTTTATCAAGGAAATGGATGGGAAAGCTGCCAAATACAGGAGACGTGGGTCTTGTTTTTCAAAAGCCAAAGCTGGACGAGGAGCTAGATCTTGGAAGGTCTTTCTTCTCTTTTATTCGCTTATGGAAAATGCTCATTGTTGTTGCCTATTTATTGAAGTTACAATGTCAGTGAGTTAGGGTGAAGACATACCAAGCTTTAATGTGCTAAGGCATTTTAATACCTTCAAATGAGCTTTAAAAATTGCTCAAGATACTTTTGTATATCGTTAGAGTTGATATTACAGATTTTGACAATTTAATTTGAAGCTCAAGAAGCGCAGGCGAATTTACCATATATTTTCCCTTTATTAACTCAGCAAGCAGCTTGGAAATTTATAAGCTTAAAATCCGGTCGAGCTTAGCTTATTTTACATTGTAAAAGAGCTATCAAGCCTGAGCAAATACCAATCTGCTGAAGCCTATTTATAGCTTGAGTCTATAAAGCAATGGAATAATTTGTCATATGACTATACAGTAACTCTTGAATTTTTTAATCAACATTTCTTAAAATGCAAATTGGAAGAAAATTTTGTAATAAGAATTTATGTCAACGCAATCTCGTTTTTATTTGATACGGAAAGGAGTTTTCATTTTGTTTTCACATTTTGCATATATCCAAACTTTACATCAACGATGCAACTGTTGGATACCACTGCACACGCTATCTCATTTTGCCAAATAGTTGGTAGCTGACAACTCAACAACCTTATACTTGGACCTCTATATTAACAAGAATGAGAACAACTTTACGAATAAAATTGAGGTTGCTTCATGAATCAAAATGAATCAATTTTATTCAGCCATTTGATTCATCACTACATCCAACAAAACCAGATCTCTGCGTGCAATTAAATCTTATTAATTTTGGCCTTTCTTCCCTGGTCTAACTTGTTCTAGTGGGATCTTATCGTTCTTGGGAATGAGTTTTTAGCTTTGCGCAAAATATGTCCCAGCCACCCATGTCTTCCTTTTTTATTTTTATCCTCAATTAATGCAACTTCCACTCGTTGCATATATCTTCTTTCCTTATCATTTTATTGTTGCCACACATTATCTGCTATGTTTATCTTATGGACATTTTGCATGCTAATGCCCAATACCAAGTACCATAAAACATAGCTTATCTAATAATTGTATTTAGAACTTCCCTTTTATCTTGAACCATTGTATCGGAAAAAAAAGGTAGTTTACAACACTGACAGGAAACTGTTTTTGATGACTTTTGGAAGTGAGCAATTAATATTGTAATTTTTTTGTTTTAGTTGGACACTACTTTCATTAGAATTTACGTACGGAGCTTATATCATATTTGGGAACGGATTCGTGCTTTTTGGTTTTGACTGATATGTTAGTTCAGATTTAAAGGTACTCTATGAGGCATGTAATTTGTGATTTTTAAAAGAAGCGTCTACGTGGGCCTGGAAATAAATTACAAACCTCTATCCAGGTTCAAGGTGACATTATCTGAAATTTTAGATGGACTTTTTCCCTTTGAAATATTGAGAGAAGCATTGCTTAGGGCAATCCACGATATTGATGCAGCATTTTCTAAGGTGAGTTTTTGTGGATTTTTCTGTCTTTTTTCTTTTGAAAATGGCGATTTATGAGTTAGTAATTCTACTCTTTGCTTTATGTTACTATTTTATTTCTGAAGGATGCATCTACAAAGAATGTCAATTCAGGCACCACAGCTACAGTCATACTTGTGGCAGATAGTCAAATTCTAGTTGCTAATATTGGAGACTCGAAAGCATTTTTGTGCTCTGAAGTATATCAGTCTCCTTCTGAGGCTAAAGGTCAGACCTAAGTTGCTTCTTTTTCGAGTTCTAGAAGAGCAGGACCTTTATTACTAGCTTTTACTATTAGGCTTTCATTTGCATACACTAGGTGAATAAAACTTCTTCACTTGGAATTGATTGAAGTATAACAGTTTCGAATTTCCTTGATCTTACAAATTGCAGCAACTTTATTACGGATTTTCAGACAGAAGAGAAATGATGGTGCTCCTTCACCCATAAAAGAGTACCGTAGCTTAAAATCAGCTGCCTCCAATGGGTGGATTGTTTTGATGGCTAAGGAACTGACAAGAGATCACCATCCAGACAGAGATGATGAAAGATCTCGAGTTGAATCTTTTGGAGGACACATCTCTAACTGGGGTGGTGTCGCTCGAGTTAATGGACAGTTGGCTGTTTCCAGAGCAATTGGCGATATTCATTTTAAAAGGCAAGATTCAGTGCCTTTGTTCTGTATTTGTCCTTTTCCAGATAGATTATGCTTACAAAACCATGTGATAGGTTTTTCAACTAAACAAATAGTTCTACAGATTCATTTGCACTTATCACTTCGTGATTTTTCCTAATAAAAAGGGACTGGAGGTGCAATATCTCATATGGTGTCAATATGTTGTCAGTTATGGCGTAATATCTGTACCTGAGGTGACAGATTGGCAACCTTTGTCAGTCAACGAAAGCTATTTGATTGCTGCATCAGATGGTGTTTTTGACAAGCTAAGTCCACAGGACATTTGTGATATTTTGTGGGAACCACATTCTGATATCACTTTGACATCAGAATCCTCTTCTTCTTGCTCATACTCATTAGCTGATTGCATAGTAAATACTGCGTTTGAGAAAGGAAGTATGGATAACTTGGCGGCTACAATTCTTCCTTTGAGATCACTGGTTCCTTTTCAAACTCTGTTGAAGGACAGGAGTGATAGAGAGGATAAATTTGATTACTCGCCTCTTGGATATCAGGGACAGACAGATGACGATTTAGGTAATTTCTCCGTTCTTTGGCTCCCGAAGCAAATCTGGATTGTTTCAAGTAGGAAACTCTAAAGAAAGAAATTTAGGTTTTCTTGGTATATCTTAGTAAAAACAAAATTAGGCTAGAGTTCAGATCTCTCTCTCCTCATAATTAATGTGTTTTGATGGTTTTGGTGAATGTCAAACTCTTTATTCTTCCCTGCTTTCTGATGCTTCAATTTTGTGAAGGACATGCCTAAATACAAATGCTACTTTATGCCATATCCCCTGCCAAGGCCATGGTAAAAAAGTTTCTACCCCATGAGTGAATTTCAACTTAAGCTAAATGACATGTCCCCTTCATATTATTCTCCTGTCGACAAGAGTAAAATTCCAATTTTTAAAAGCACAATGTATCCCAAACCAAGTTTGTTGGCAACGTTTAATTATTACAGTTGAGACATGTTTTTCACATGGACGGGGATCTCTTTCATATGCTTATTTTGGCAATTAAAGGCTTTTCCTTTCCACTTGAACCATGTTTTTAGTAACTGCTGGCTGTGTGGTAGACGTGTTGTTTCAGCAACTTATCATGTTCTTTTGGCATTGACCAGACCTTTTTATATTGAATCTGTACTTTCTCTTGCACTTTTTTTTTTCCTTTGAAGTTTCTGTTTAATAACATGATAATCTTTCTTTACTGTATTGTTAGGTAAAGACAACACTTCAGCACTCATAGGATTGGAGCACTCTCATCCGCTCATTGCCAAGTTTGACAGATTGTTGGTAATACTTACACAAGAAAGTTAACTCTTGTCCCCTTTCTGTTTGGCTAATCTTCTTGCTGGCTTCAAATTTTTAGTCAGCCACCAGCTTTTAGACTTGTGAATTTTTTTATATTAATGTTTATGTATAATGAGATACAATTTTATGAGATTGAATTTTGTATTATTTGGATATGCATTGGTGATTTCTATGGAAACCTTTTTCCAGTTATGACCATGAACTTAGACACTGACCCGAACCTACCCCAGGATGGGTTCCATCCAAATCCCAACTCTCGCACTTTGTGCAACTGGCTACCACTAAGTGGAGATTTCTAGGTCATAGCTCCGGTAAAATGTGAAGTATCACTATTTTAATGAAGTATATATTATTATACAATAGTTGTCTTGGAAAATGTTTTTCCTCGGCTGAGCTAGTAGTTATTGCAACCTGATGGTTTGTGCATGCATTCATAAACGAGTCAATGAGATGATTTCGAAAAGGGCATAGTCATATGCTTGAAGGTGCTTGTAAATTTCAATGGTGAGAGCAAGAGGGAGAGGAATAAATGGAGAGCGTTAAAGTCTTTTCCTTGGGAATGTGGTTACAGACAATGTGGGAAATTTATACAGAGTTTATCTTTGTATGTATAATAAGTATACGATGGGTTTTACAGAAGTTGAACATTATCCTATTGCCACCATGATATTCTCTTTGGTTTCATGTCCTTGAAACCTTGTGGGACTTCAGTATTTGTTATTGGCTCCATTTTGTTGTTGATTATAGATGATGACAGCTTAGGGAAAGTCGGTTTGGGGGATGTAATACTTGTCTTTGCAATATGTTCTATACAATCAGATTTATTTTCACTTCCTTGATTACATAGTTACTAGATTGAGTCCTTATTCTTATCTTCACCCTATTGTCATCAAGTTATATAAAATTCTGCGACTAACAATACAATTGGTGTCATATACTTAAAAATAAAATAATAAAAAAAGAATAAGAACGTTGCTCATGCCACGAAAACCGACCAATGTTGGTGTTATTCACATTTTCCTTTATCAATTCCACATTCAAAAAGAAATGAAAATAAAAATAAAAATCAGAGAGCTGTAAGAGGAATAAATTTGTAATATCAAAAAAATTTATTTCCAGGATATCAACTAAGTTGTTGGATGTTACCTGTGGGACTTACCGTATATAACTAATCAATTCCCTGTTATATAGCTAACCAACTAGTTAGAATGAGTTTCTATGATCCGTTATTTGCTTGATGGCACTTCATGTGTGATTATCCCTGGGTATTGTTAGATGTGAAAGTTTTCGCTGAGTCATGAATGTAAGTATATTGGTTGGTCACGTTCGTGGTGTATTGCTGCAAATTTAATACATTGTCAACTTTTGTGATGAACGATGAGTTTGGTGATATTGTTCGTCTTTTCTCTTGCTGCAGGTTGAAGGAAAACACAGGGACTTTGGATGTTATTATCTATCCGAGAACCTAGATGTGAATGACGATTACACATTTTGGGTTCAAAAAGATGACCAAGAATCTATATACGACCTACCTCACGCTTTACCTGGTGGTGATTTCTTTTGTGATGGTAAGAATGATGGTCATATTTGAAATTTAAGTAGCTCCTGTGCCAAAACAACCTCTTTTTCTTTCGAGTCTCACAATTATATGCACATTACTTGGGTTTCTTACCTCTACCCTTCTTTTCATGAAAAAATAAAAAATAGAAATGGACATTGGAAGAAGGGGGAAAGTAGCTAATATTGTTCACTGGTGACCTGTTTCATAAGTTTTTAACTGAATTTCTAAATTTACCTCTTAGGTCCGATATTTTGCCAATTTACGATGTGAGAGGGAATGTCTGTTTTTATAAGTTGACAACATACGTGCTTTCTGTGACAATTAGATCAAGTTGTTGCAATGGCTATATATTTGCATATATTAGTTATAATTGAAATTCCTATCATTCTTTACTGATGCAGATGGGCCTTTGAATTTATATAACGATCAACTTATGCATGTGCATTATGGAATATCTGCTGATGGGGATAAGGATCAATGCATAAACTCCGAAAATTTTGCAAGATTTCTCGGTTTTCTGGAATCAATTCCTTTCCATCATACTGGTCTAAATGATCATGGAACACCAGACTCAAGGTACATTCATTTTTTAGTGAAATATTTTTCTCATTGTTTTATTGCTATAGAAAAACAATGTGACAAAGTTCATGTTTATTGAATAATTGATCCGTCATTTATGTCTAGCAGGTCTTTGTTTATATGATAATATGGATATTTCAGAATTTTGGCCTTTCTTGTGGTTAGCTGTTTTACCAATAGAGATATATGTTGTGATAGTAAGCGTTTTACAATAAAGGTGTGTGAGGAATATACAATTTCACTATTGTCTCAACTCTAGAAGTGGAAAAGTGTAATACGTTTTCTTGACTAATAACTTGCTGTTAATTGAGCATACAATTATTTATAATTTTGAGCTATTAGTCAAGGATTTTACTAATGATCAGGTTCTCTTTGATATTACCTTAGTTCTTGACCAAATAATTTGTTAAGATTTCTTCTGGTCAAAAGGTTCTTCCTAAGCTGGAGTTCATCCACTGGTTCATGATTCTCTGTGGAGATAGAAACTATCTTGCATTAAATGCGGGAGTCATGAAAAAAGTTGTGTTGAAGGGCTGCTCTAAGATCAATGATGCTTGGCATTGTCATATCTTCCTGCATTAAACCTACTTTTAGCTCTTAACTGTTTCATCAATTGTGATATTTTGATCTTGGGTTATAATTTAGTCTTCTATATGAAATCCTCATAAATAGGTACATACTAAAGAAGCGATTTGACCGTGGATCATATGGAGAAGTTTGGCTTGCTTTTCATTGGAATTGTTCTCATCTTGACAAGGCTTCAGAAAGAAGGCACAAGGAAAAAAATCTTCCACCCAAAACTATACATCTGGGGGCATATGATGAAAATCTCCACAGAAGTTCATTTTCTGACGATTGCAATGCTAGTCTATCCGATAATATGTACATTTTGAAACGTATAATGGTAAATCTTCAAACCCGAGTGTCATTTCTTATTTCCTTGTTACTTGTCTTATTTTACATTTCTATGTGATTATGATTATAAGCACTTCACTTTAAAGTTTAAGAGCAAATGAAATGATTTGGTCCGCAGCATCAACATGTATCTTCATTTCCATAGTTACGATGCATATCGCTGAATTGAGATTTGCAGGCAAGAATTTAATATATAGGTGGGGTCCACTTGCCAAAATCTAGTGGGAGCAACTGCCCTACTAGACACCAGTTGGCTCTGCCCCTGGCAGAGATGATTTACAAAGGAAAAGAACGACAAACAATATGAAATACCGTCTCTTTCTGACTTTATGATCTTGCTGCCAAATTTTAAATAATCACTCTTCATCAATTAGCGTATTTTTTCCAATCTTGCTTAGATTCTAGGAATCATTTTAGTTGTAATGGTAGAAATTCTGAAAATCACTACACGATCACCTGTCCAATTTTTGCTGTTACTCTTTTGCCATTCTATGTTTAGCAGTGTCCCAGATATTCATCATTATGAGGTGAAATCATAGTAATGTCCTAAGTGATATGTTCTCATTATCAATTTTTATCTTGTAAATTTGATTAGATAAGGTGGAAATTTTCCTAGTTAATTTAATTCTGAACGGCTGGATCGATTCATGAAATTGAGCGGTTGATGCAAGCAGGTGGAGAGGGGAGTTTCTGTTTACCTGAGTGGGCTAAGGGAGAAGTATTTTGGCGAAATTTTCTTAAATGCTTCTACTTCTATAAGGGGTTCGCTATCGGTAGAAGTGTCAGATTTTTCCTGGAAAAAAAGGCGATCAGAAGTATATGGCTTCATGCAAACAAATAAATCAGTCGAGGAAGAAACTGAGGACCCTTTGAGTCTTGAGGATGTGCTTTTTAAGAAAATAAGGAAGATTAGAGCTGCTTTTGAAGAAGGGCTGAATCATATTGCAAGATATATTGAATCGTTTGAGTCACGATCTAATGAAATATGGCTTGTCTTTTGTCATGAAGGCGTGTCATTGTCAAAACTTCTTTATACAACTGAAGAAATGGTTCTTGATGCTGACAAGGAAAGGGATGAACACAGGAAGCGTGTGCAATTACTGCATCCTTCAAAATGGTGGCATTGGTTGAAGACAACAGAAGCAGGGCAAGAGGAAATGCGTAACATTATATGGCAATTGGTATAGTAATGTTTTCATCTACTTCGCTTTTGTTGAATTTGAACTTTGTGTGTGGATGAGTTTACATTCTTAGATGTTGTATTGGTGTAACAAATTCAAGTTTTGGTCGGATCTGGGCAACTGATAATGATTTTTTGATTTCTGAGACCACATATCTCAGCAGCAGTCAATTTAAATTTCACAGATGAATCGTTAGAAAATGGATAGCATTAGTCATTAAGCAGCAAGCCTTTTACTCATCAATCACATCATAACCTTCTGTTTTTCTTCATAGCATTGCACAAAAAAGCTTCATGTAATACTTGTTACCTCATTCTCAGTTGATGGCACTCAAGTCCTGCCATGATCGGAATATCACTCATAGAGATATCAAACCTGGTAAGAACATATCCATCACCATGCGTTGAGCTCTAGTTTTTTATAATTTGAAATGCTAATTGAGAATGTTGTATATTTCATCTTGTAAGAAAACATGATCATCTGCTTTGAAGATGAAGAATCAGGGAAATGCTTGAGAGAAAGCCCAA
This sequence comes from Fraxinus ornus, assembly GCA_903798235.1. Classification (NCBI taxonomy): domain Eukaryota; kingdom Viridiplantae; phylum Streptophyta; class Magnoliopsida; order Lamiales; family Oleaceae; genus Fraxinus; species Fraxinus ornus. The sequence continues at coordinate 28,069 of CAIGRF010078378.1, read as the reverse complement.
TTGGAGAGAAGAATTACTCTACTAAAATGTACTTCTCATTATATGGTCCTCCTATCATTTCATTTTTATATTATTGTTTTCAACTTTCTCTGTCTATAGTAGAGTCGGATCTTCCATTTTTATTAGAGTTAAACCTAGTTATTGCATTTGGAAAATGATACCCTCTCTCTGTTATTTGGCAGGCGCATTATAGACTTTGGCAGTGCAATGGATGAGTTCACATTGAAGCACTTATACGGCTCTGTTGGACCTTCTCGGTATTGAATTATCCAGCTGACAATTTTCCCTCTATATTGGATATTGCCCCCGATGTCGCATGGAGGCATTATGTTTTTCTATTTTGTTCATGATTCCAGTGTTAAGGAGTAGCTATAGGGGCTCTCTTTCAGCTTCTTGTTGCAACATTAACTTTTCGCGTGTTTTTTCTGTATTTCAGAGCCGAACAAACATCCGAGTATGCTCCTCCAGAAGCTTTTCTGAATGTTAGTTGGTATCGGGCATCATCGAGCATAACTACCAAGTATGCCAACCTTCTTCCCCAAGTAAATTGGTATTAGTTTTCATATTTTTATTAGTTTATGTCTAGTAAGTTGATAATCTCACATAATTAATATTCTTGAACTGATCGTGTTCTGACTACCTTACTATCTTTTATCTGTAGAAAAGAAATTTTGTCATTCATGTCCATGTATTATAATATAGAAAAGAAATTGTTGTGGAGTCCTACATTTCCTCACTAGAGCAGTGAGCATGCTAATTTTAGCTCAATTACTAGGTTCTAGTCTTAACGTTTAGTTCTGTTTGAAGGGATTACCTCAGTCTATTGAAATTATAGAACATCAATGACTTGAAAGGACATATGGACATTTCCTAGCTCACGCTTGTGCAGTATCGTTGTGCGTATAAAATTAAATAATGCAAGAAGTTATTTCCTCTTTACAGTATAAAGACAAAATATATCATATAAAGAGGTAAAAATAAAAATAAAAATAAAAATAAAATAAAAAAATTGGTATCATAAGCATCCAAAATTCTAGGGTTTTATTCAGCCCAATTAAAATCAGTTTCACTATTCATTGCTCCAATAGTTAATAATAATATTAGAGAGAGCGTACATTATAAAGCTGACAGAATTGAATGCTGCTGCAATCCATTTCGAAATGATTTTGCAACAAAATAGAACTGTGAGGGAGATTGAAGTACACTTTTTCGAATTCTACAAAATTTGGTTAGTATTACCTGTTTTGTACTTCGTGGGAATTTTTAGACATTCCATGTCTCAATTCAAAATAACAGACGAGACCAACACAGGTGTCAGAAAATTAATATGAGTGCCTACCAAAGTGCTTCTAATTATTGAGTAAAATATTGAGAATAATCGTCTTAACACTTCCTTGAGATTCTGAGAAGAAGAGTTTCAAAGGCAAAAGGTGTCATGTTTAATAAACTTTTTTTTTTTTTTTTACACACTGCATTTCTGTACAATGGGCTGATTTTTTATAACTAATTTGTCGCCTAGGTATGATATGTGGAGTGTTGGTGTTGTCATCCTGGAGTTGATCTTAGGATCGCCTAATGCATTTCAAATAAATGCTAAAACAAGAGCTCTTCTAGATCTTCACCTTGAGGGTTGGAATGAAAGATTGAAGGAGCTTGCTTACAAGTAAGTCTAAAGATAACTGTGGGTGCACAAGTCTTTGAATTGATGTCCGACATACAATAAGTTAAGCCTTGTTTCCTTAAACTTGAAGTTGATCACACAAATAGTTTTTTATTATTCTTACCAATACCAAGATACCTTTTCTAAATGGTTCGAGGAAATGAAATATTTTTAAACCACATCAATAATTTTAGTTTACTTCCTTCTAAACTGTTTTGTTTGGATTGCTTTGTTTTTTTGAATAATAGTTTCCTTAGTTCTATTCAAGACATGCCCCAACTATCTAAAATATTATTCCCTTCATTTATCCAAATTGATTTCTCCTCTATTTATTAATAATTGAATCTAAATAGGTAAATCACTATTTGAAACAAAATAGTTTTTGCTCGACTTAATTAGAAAACTTTGGGATCCCAAATTTCTAACTGTTGCACCACTTTATCTAAAAGTTAGCGTCGTTAAAGAGTGATATGTTTATTCACTTAAATCTAGTCTTGAACGCGCCCTCACACACACATTGAATTCATTTTTCATCAAAAGCCTCATATGTTCACAAGTTCAATAAATAGGTGATAGCAAAACTTGATCCCAAGACATTTGCTTGCTCCAATACCATGATGAACCACTTCATTTAAAAGGTTAAGTTGTTGAGAGAGGACATGGATACTAAATTTAGTCTCCAACACTGACTTTTGCTATGTTCTGGATTCTAGACTCAGAGCTTTTATGGAAATGTGCATTTTGATTCCTGGGAGTTCCTCAAAGCTTCACCAAAATTGGGGCTCAAATGGCCACGTGAGTTTAAACTTCACTGAATTCTTTTGTTATAAGCATGCTTCATGCAAAGACTGTAATTTACAATATGCATTTTTTTACATGACTTCGTGCCTTTCCTTTAATTCTTTCATCAGTTACCATGTGTAAGTACTGTACATTTAGTTATTCTTCAAGCGCCACCTAAATTTAAGTAAATCAATGTGAAAGAGTCAGTCATAGCATCCAGAAGCCTCTCTAATATACTTTTAAATGCATATAAACCAGATCCAAGCCATCCATATTCATATATTGCTTCATGGCAGGATACTTTATTGATGTCGGACAAGGATCTAACAATTTCTAGGATGTCGTGTGACTGTCTATATTTGGCTGTTTTGTTCAGAGAATATGAATGATTGTTGACATTATAGTATTATGGGTCACTTTCTTTATTGTTGCGTGCAATTAATTTCTACTCTAGGGATCTCTCTTCTTCCTTGAATGTCATGTTTAAGTAAACATCCAGTTTATGCTTGGTAACTCCATGCTGGTTGTAAGGCATATCTCTCACATCTAACAGGCCATAGCAATTATGGTTTTGCTGCAACTTGGTCATGTAATATGCTTAGTACTGATTTATGGGATTCAACACATCGGGAAAATTGTATTGGCTTCTAAAGTATGGTGTAAAAAATTATAAAGATGTTATATTCAACAATAGAGATCCTTCATATCTCAAAAGACATTACAAAATTGAGGTATAGCCTCAAACACCTTAATCCACAACTTTTAAGCCACATTTTAGCGGTACGTGTCTTTCAATTTTTGATATTCATGATGTTGAGATAAATTTGCTTAATTTTGGGTGTTAATTGCTAAAACATCTTAATTGAAAGAAAAGAGAGTTTGCTGGGATATCCTGGGTAGGGCTGTAGACTAATGTACAGTCAAAATGTGATCTATGAGGTGGGAGCACGTTGAATTTTCTATATATACAATACATATATACATACATATTAAATCTTGTTATACAATGTTATTTCAGGGTTCCATTTCACCAGTTCCCTGGAAGTGCTCTGAAGAATTCTTTTCTTATTACATAAAGAGTAGAGATCCTCTTAAAATTGGGTCAGTCTCTAGTTTAATGTTCCATTGATCACTTCATAGGTAGATGTTTCTTGTAGTTAATCAGTGACTGCTATTTCATGTCTTCCTTTCCAAAAATTTCCTCAGGTTTCCAAATGTATGGGCTTTGCGGTTGGTACGCGACTTGTTACGTTGGAATCCAGTAAGTTTTGCCTTTACAAGGTTCAGTGTGCAAATTGGATTTGATAAACTCACATTTTCACCTTGTTTGTTAACTTAACCTTTATATTACTACTATAATAGTTTGAATCTCAGCGGCATATTATTTACTTCTATTCAATGGATTTGGGTTACAGGAGGACCGTCTTACAGTTGATAATGCATTACGACATCCTTACTTTTCATCGCCTTCTGGAAAATGAGATCACGTAAAATCTTCGTGAGTAGTCTTTCAGTTTGTAGTTACTTGTATAGTTGCATTCTTTTAATCTCGGCGTTGTACCGAAGAGTTCATAATTCTTTGTAGAATGTTGACTTGGGAGCTATGGGCAAGCAATTGGACAGATAAATACAATTTAACAAATGAAAACTGAATGTTCGGATGACAACGAACATTCAAAACGAGACCTTGGACTCCTCGTTATGTAAAAGATCACACATTCTGCTGAACGAGTTAAAAGATCCTTTCCGATTAATGCAACAAATAAAGAAAATGATACTAATAATCCGGAAGAGGGCAAGAAGCCGATAATCATTATCTCTCATGCGTTGGTTTCAAACACTAAAACCCAAATGGTAAGGGAAAATACAATTACTGACTCACAGCTCCTCTTCGTTGAACTGGACACAAATACCTAATGAATTCTCATGAGACACATCTATGAAGCAACTCTTGTTAATTCAGCTGACCATCTAAGATTGATAGTGGCTTCATAACTGAACCTTTATATTACTGTCATGGCTGCCTCAGTCCATCTTCTCAAGTACCTTTAACCTGAAAGCAACATCAAAATAATCCGAAACGTAGTGATCATTATGTTTTCAGTTTCTTTTTTCAGATTTTTCTTGCTCACATAAAATTTCGGAGCAAAGATTTACTCTCCACGCACAAGGGCTAGCAGCACTATGCAGAACGTTATAATCATTCTAGCCATTTACTAATGAAAAAGATGAGTCAACCAACCCGCACCATGTAGGCGTAGAGGGTGGTCTGATTTGGGGTGGGGAGCATGCATCACTTCTCCTTGAGTGCTCATTTGGTATCTGATTACCCACTTGATGGTTAACGTACGTGTCCAATCCAGCACACGAGGTCGTTCCTATCTTCCTCTTGCTCTTAAACCTTCACCTAACAGAGATAATGAGGAACGGAAGAAAAGCAACACTTTTCATGTTTCTTTTCTGTTAGTCACAGAAGGCAGCTTAATATTTACGATACCTGTCTTTTCTCTTCTCAAGATATCTTTGAACTGATGCTTTTCTGGTTGATGGACCTTCGGCTGTTTCGAAAAGAAGAAATTACATTAGAACGACATTTGGCAAAGGATATGGGGCAATACTCTTAGATCAACTAGGTCGTGATCAGTTCACTGCTTTTCCTTTTTGTCATAGATCACTAATTTGCCCGTGATAACAAGAGAATTTTTTATTGCTTTGTATCCAAGGAAAATTTGCTAACTTCATTCAGCATATGCACTCAAAAGTATACACCAAACTAAATAAAGAGTATCTCGGGTCTTTTGGAGCATATATGAACACAAATCTTTAATTCTTGGAGGGGGGGGAGTCGAAATTAAAAAACCATGTAAGAGGTTAGATGATTTTTCCAGCTCATACCCATCTTTCAGCTTTTCAATCCAATTGTTACCGCATACTACACTCTTTAGGCATTGGGAGAACCCAAGTACTCTCTTTCAAATTTGGGAACTATCCACAGTACCCCCCCCCGGGGGGGGGGGGGGGGGGGGCATTTTTGGAAGATAAGGAGCTAAAAAATCAACCTACAACAGCCCTCTCGTCCAACATAAAATTGTTAACAGTAACACTGTCCGAAAATTTCCAAAATAAAAGAGTTTCAAAAGGTATGATGAACTTAAATGTAAGAATAATTGAAACACGTGTTACTTAATCGTTCCATACAGGAAAATAAGTGTTCATAGACCTGTTTATGAGCAATTAATTTTGCATGCACTTTTCTTTATCACACACATAGATAGCCATGTCAACGAGTTGAGCCACGAACCGAAACTCTAAGCTCGGGCTTGGTTTGAGCCAAAAAGTTCGACCTTTTTTTGGACCGAGCTGAACCGAGCAAAAGTTCGGCCAAAATTTTTCGGCTCGACCCGAGCAGGTCGAAGCGAGCCCAAGCCGATTTTTTTTCGGCAACTTGTCATAGCTACCTGCTACAATAATTTTATTTTATTTTTTCGTTTTTTTTAACATAAGCATTGTTGCGGGGAGAGTGATACGAAGAACATGTATTATTAAGAGAGTTGAAAATCCTTTTCAAATTTTTCAGACGAGGCGTCTCATTATCTGCATAGCCTTTCCCATTTTTCCACGCTACATCAATCTTTCTTTGAATGATGTGTATTTAAAAATTATTTTTACTCATCATTTGACCACATCACTTTTCTATTTTCCATAAAGAAAGATTTTGTCAAAAGTTGTCCCACTTTAAGATCAAATGAATTACAAACTTCACGGGTGGAGGATGGTTACACATCTTGTCAAAAGTATTAATGGGTACGGTACGGGCCGGGCTCGAGCCGACGCGGTGGGCTAATGTTTTTCTCGGGCCGAGCCGGAGCAGCTAGAGCTGGCGAGCTATTTTGCCATCCCCATACATAGATCAACTCGAATATACCCCCCATGTGAATGCACATGGGTGGTGGTGCGTAAGGGATTTAGCAATTGGCATCAAGCAAATAAGAACATAACGAGATGATCTAGATTTAACCTAATCCTATATCAGAAGTATCAAGTGAGACAGGGTAGCTAAATCTAGGGATAAGAAAATGGCTCGTCGGCTCCAGCTCGGCCCGGAAAAAGCTCGAGCCGAGCCGGCTCGTGGCTCGGTCCATTTTGGGGAGTCGGCTCAAGCCAGGGCCTGCCCATACCCATTAATACTTTTGACGAGATGTGGTACCATCCTCCACCCGTGAAGTTTGTAGTTCATTTAATTTTAAAGTGAGACAACTTTTGACAAGATCTTTCTTTATAGGAAATAGAAAAGTGATTTGGTCAAAGGATCAGTAAAAATAAATTTTAAATAAACACCATTCAAAGAAAGAGTGAGGTAGCGTGGAAAAATGGGAAAGGCTGTGCAGATGATGAGACGTCTCGTCTGAAAAACTTGAAAAAGTTATTTCAATTTCCAACTCTCTTATTAATACCCTTTCTTCGTATCACTCTCCCCACAACAATGCTTATGTTAAAAATAAAATAAAATTGTTGTAGCAGGCAGCTTTGACAAGCTGCCGAACACAAAAAAAAAAAAAAAAAA